>LBNU01002549.1:117786-135792 GCA_014162995.1 Artemisia annua
CATCTAGCAAATCCAAACGCTCCTGCAACTTAGCGCTCGACCCCTCCAAAGAACTCAACCTCTCACTCTGCCTCTGATGCTCCATATACATCTCTCCTGCTGCTCTCCTATCATCCTGCACCTCTCGTCTCAATCCTGCAACCTCAAACTGCCTATCACCCACACGCCGAGTGATATTCCTATGGCTATTCCTACACCACGCTATATCCCGTCTCAAATGACTCATTGAAGCTCTGAGCTCTGACGGAGTAACACGAGCAGCTGTCGAAGACTCACCAATCTCATACGTCGTCGGAACCTCAGTCTCAAGCGCATATCCTAATGCCTCAGACGTATCCGACTCGTAAGTCACATCCGAAATCACAGGCGAAGGTGGCATAGGAGGAACATCCTGATCCTCATCCATAAACTCCTCGTCATCCTCCTCCTCATCATCATCACTATCATCCTCATCATCATCATCAATACCAACATCATCCTCTAAACCTACCTCATCGTCCAAACCAACATCATCCTCTAAACCTACCTCATCGTCCAAACCAACATCAACATCTAACTCAACCTCGTCTCCTAATAGCAATGGGTCAACAACTGGTGGGACTGGGACAGACATTATACTCTACAAGAGCATAGGGAAGGTATAAAAACACTAGCCAAATTTTCGCGGAAAACATTTTATAAGCCAAAGCATAATAGTGGAGAAGTTCCAAACCAAATCATAATATCAAAGCATGTATATATAAAGTTTAAATAAATACCAGGGCGCGAAGTGGCATGAAGAGCTGGCGGCTTTCTGTCTCAAAACATTTTGACTCCAGGAAAAAGTTTATAGTCGAGTGCGAGCTCGTTCTCTATAAACGTTGGCTCTGATACCATTCTGTAACACCCCCAACTCAAATACGGCAGCTATCATGCTGGGGGTATTACGCAAATAGAAACCAGGCACATTTATAGCTAACGACCACAACACGGGACGTTTATAAATGTTGCAAAACATATCATTCGAATTACAAACCATTTAGAGTACAAGGACTCTTAAGTCAAAGTAGCAGCGGAAAAAGTAAATAGAGTTTGCAGCGGAAAATAAACAAAGTTTAGCAGCGGAAGTAACAAAAGACACAAAAGGTTTTACGAATGACATGCAAATAAAGATAGAAAGATAGTAAAGCTGCCTTGACAGAAATGCCTCTTCAGCCTTAGCCACTCCACCATGCCCCAAGTATCAAGCTTCAAAGCTAATTATTAATATCATTAGTACCTGAAACACATGCTTAAAAAGTCAACACAAAGGTTGAGTGTAATCCATAGGTTTAAATAATAAGGTTGAGCACAAGGTTTTAATCATAAGATATGAGCAACAAATGCAAATATCGGGTAATCAAGGTAACAACCAATGTATAGAGGCATCCCTGTGCATATAACATTGTTGATGATGCTAAGCTCATGACACGCAAAACGTTAACCAACAATCATAGTATCAATATAACCGCGGAATTTCATAATATAATAGTGCCCCCAAGGCCGAGTACTTGCCAATTACCCGGCAAAATCGAATATAGTACACCACAATTTGCCTATCCAGCAAAAGGAGTGGGAGGGTCAATTCCTATAGGCCTATATCCCTATATTCGCGCTCACTCGCAAGTGATTAATGGTTCATGATCTGAGGGTCTTGCAATGGCAAGGCAAAGCTACTTAGCACATCGTCAGGAAAGCATACCAATCAGGAAAGCATACCAAAAATACTTGTGCTCAGAAAACATTTAAAGCATGTATCTCACCCCATGAGTTTATAAACATTTAAAAGATAAAAAGCGGGGCTATGAATCACACCTTAACAATAGCAGGAAACGAGATATATCAACCAATCAGATAATGCGTCACAGCAAATTATCCTCAGCACAACCTAAGCAATATCAATATCATAACTCAGCAATGGTACTCGAATATCTCAATAAACAATGCTTGAATAAAAGTTTTATAAAATACAATGGCATTTGAAAGAAAATAGTTTTCAAAAAGTCTCGTGTGGGTGACGAGAAAAATAAAGAGAATATGTCGGCGAAAAGGCCAAGTACGCAAGAAAAGACGAAAGAATATCTCGAAGAAAGTCGTCGAAAAAGAATTGGAAAGAAAAGAATATTAATGAAGACACACTCCAATAGATAACAAATCGCTGAACAATCAATACAATAATACTAGTTTCGGCTCTTTACCCATTTTCCCAAAATAACGTTGAAATAAAAGGGTTTTGAAATAAATAGTAGTTGGTAAATTAGTTTGAAGTTTATAAAGAATTTTACAAAATTTCGGCATGACCTGCCCGTTTATAGAACATTTCCTGAGTCAACGACTCTTTATATTTTAAACAACGCTAATATTTTATATAAATATGATTGGATATATCATTCACGTAGTCCATTAGTTGTTTAGGTTTATCGACCATTTTGTATTGTTCGGGTTCCAGGTACGTTAAGATTTTTAAGGGCCTAACGTACCCTACCGTCTCGTATACCAAAGGGTCCATAAGTGCAAATAACCATGGCTGCAAATCCAATACGTCCAATTCAAGCTCAAAATATAGTATCACAACATAATAATACGGATCCAAGTCCGATGTCCAAATCCCTTCACTAAAGCAAAAGTATTTTAGGTTTCATATTTATTAGTCCGGTTTATATAAACGTTAGCCGAAACAAGAACAAACTATATAACTACAAACAATAATCCATAAAATCCACAAAAGTCACCAAGTCACACCGGGTCAACCCGGCGTTGACTGGTCAACTGCTGGTCAAAGGGGGGGCCCACACGAGTCAACATATACCAACTTCATCAAATCTCATTAAATAATCCCATAATAATTAAATAAATAAAACAAAATAAATATATTTCTTATATATATACATATATATATTTCGATATATATATAAAATAAATAAATAAATTATAAATAATTTTTATAAATAAATATTTTCGGAATAAATAAAAATATGTTTTTATTTTAAATTATTTTCGGATAAATAATAAAATAATAAAATAATTTTTATAAAATTATTTTCGGATAATAAATAAAATACATAAATATTTATAAAAATTTTCGAATTAAATAAAATAAATTCGGAAATATTATTTTTAATAAATAAAAATACGAAAATATTATTATTAATATTTTTAATGTTTTTAAATAAGTAAATATAAATAAATATGAAATAAATAAATAAATAAATAAAATAAAATAACAAAAATACAAAGGATGCGTTTGGGTGGTTACCGAGCAAGAAAAGAAAGAAAAGAAAGTGGGAAAAGTGGTGGTGGCTCACGGTGGTGGCGATGGTGAAAGGTGGGAGCAGCGGTGGTGGCGGTTCGGGGTGTTCGGGGTGGTTTTGATTAAATCGGCTTGTACAACCAGAACGGGGACGTCCCGATCTATAAAATATAAAAAGTTGGATTTTTGGGTTGGCCGAAAAATATTCCGGTGGCCGGAAAAAGTCACCGGCGGCGGCGGGGTGTGGTGGTTGGTCGGCCGGAAAAAGAAGAGGGGGAAAGAGAGAGAGAAAAATGTGAGTGTGTGTTTTTAGAGAGAGAAAGTGGGAGTGAAAATGAAATAAAAATAGTATTATTATTATTATTAATATATATATAGTGAGTGTGTGGTTAGGGTTGTAAGTATTGAAAGTGTAGGGTGGATTTTGTAAAATAATTCAAGGGACTAACTATGCCAACGGGCTAAACTTCTCACGAAAACGCTTCGGGGTCCAAACGACATAGCAAACGGACTCGAAAAATTACGAAACTTGCGCCATTGTTCACGAAATAATTTTTCCAATAAAATCAAGCATAAACTTCAGAGTTTTTCTCAAACTCAAAATAAATCAAATAATTTGGCAAATGCAATACAATTCGAGTTTTCTAGGTTGTGCTGAGTCAATCAAGGAATAAATTCTCGTTTCCAATATATCTCACGCTTCTCAAGCCCAATTTAACATGCATTAAAAAATTTTAAAAGTATCTCAGGTACGAAAATAGAAGTTTGGCTAGAAATAGGTTTTAGGAAAAGTACCAGGTGTTACACTTTCCATAACATATAAAAATACAAAAATAATCTTCCTTCACCTTTAGACTTATTAGAGTAGTTTTTCTATCCTAACGAACACTATTCCCTGTGAGAGAACGATCAATCCCCCATACTTACCAATACACGTAACTACACTGACCAGGTACACTGCCTGGTGGGATTGCAAGCTTCTCAAGATCCCTTGAGAGGTAAAACCTGTTGCGTGGTAGCAATCCTACGCACCTCAAGTTTTTGGCGCCGCTGCCGGGGAATAGTTATTGCTTAGGTAGGTTTTTTTTATTTTATTAGGTCTACTCACTAGATTCCGTTCTAGTGAGAATTTTATTTTATTAGGATTTCTTTAGTCTATCTTTTTCTTTGTGCCCTTTGTTTGTAGAACCATTTTCATTTGTCATCATGGCGGATGAAATTCCATTTAGATCGCTAACAATAGAGGAACAATTAGTTTACTCGGATAGATTTGCTTCTTGTTGTTTCAATGAATTTTTAAGTGATCTTATATATATACAAGAGGAGTTGGGTGTAAAGTTTGATAGGTTTGATGAATTGTGTGCATGTGTGGCCTCTATTAAACAATCGTTGTTAGGATCAATTCCTTTTAGTAAGACCCTTTGGAAAGATTTTGAGGAAAGCCTCCTAACCGTGAACCATAAGTTTAATGAATTAATGAGTTCGTACACATCACAACTTGAGGAAACAATTGAGGAGGATTTAGCCAAACATGATCATATTGAGCAAAAAGACCTAGGTTTTATGATCAATGACTTTGAATCTCAAGGAACACATGATGAATCCTTTAGGCAAATTGAACATAGTAATCAAGTTATTGAGGAAGATTCTTACGAATCGGAATTAGAACTTGAAATGGCTAGAGAAGGATTTGAGATACTTAGGAACATGTTTGAGTTAGATTCTACTAAAACACATTATGAGGATATAGGTGATTTAGAGATAAGGAAGGATAACACAAACCTACAAAGTACCCCACAACTCCCACCATCACTTGAAGAGTACACACCACCCGTGACTTAACCGGAAGAAGTAGAAGAGACTATAGGAACCCCACTAGAGGTAGAACCCTTGGACCAACCACAACTAGAGGATATAGGTTTGAATACTTGTAATCATAACCTTTCCTTTAGTTCTATAGAAGTTCCTAGATTTGATGAACCGGAGCCTCAACCAAAACCGTTACCTAATCTTCCATCCTTGGATGAAGATTTAGAAATTGAAATAGGTTCCGATCCACCCATCAAACCATAACGGGTAATTTTACGATGAAGGTAGTAGACTCTAAACCATGTGGAGTGGAAGCTAATATAGGAGTGAACCATGACCTTACATACTTACATCACCCATTCATGATTGATCATAAGAAACATTATGGGTTTAAACCGGGTTTATTAGGTCAAGATGGATTCCCAACTAGAAGTCTCTCGAAGTTGATAGAAGATGATCCCTTTTTAGGAGAAAACTTTAATTCACCCATTGACCCAATTGAACTAGGTAAGGTTATGATGAAAGGAGCACACCCCTTTGAGTATATAATTCAGCCACCACTCTTTCCTCACAAGGCATACTTCCACCGAGATGGTGTGTATCGCTACTTTCACCCGCACTTAATCCTAAGTGTAGGGAAAACCTCCCCTATTTCCGTTAAATAAGGGTAGAGTCAGGCTCGTGACTCGAACAAAAACAAGCGCTTCTTGGGAGGCAACCCAATCTTTGTGTGCTTTATTTGTTTGTTTATTTGATTTATTTGATTCCGTATGTATGATATTTCTTGTTATTGATTCATGATTCAAACTAACTTGTGAAAATGCTTTATTTTGTTTTTAACTTCGTCTTAACTACATATAAAGGTATTTTGCAAAAGCTAAGTGTAAGGGAAATCTAAATCGGTTTATAAGAACAAATGAACATGAATCATAACAATGTAAATTAACATACATATTAGTATTTGTTTGAGTCAAATGCTTGTATCGAGTCATAATGAATTTTTGCAAGAATTCCAGAAAGTAAGGTATAGTTTTTCCAGAATTTTTCCGGAAACCTAACATGAGGATTCTGTCAGATCATTTCTGATGGCGTCAGGTGTTACAACCTGACGGCGTCAGGAAATATTTTTCTTCAATTTTTGAAAGTTTTGTTTTTCTTCCGGAAATAAAAAGTTTTTGTTAATTCTCTAACTTATAATCTCCAGGAATTCTGTAAAAATATTCATTCCACAAACATTATATCCTATTATAGATTATACCGCCTATTTTATGCGAGGTTGGCCTTTATCTTTTCGCAGGTTAACAGGTTATTTTGGACAAGAAGATGATTTATATTTCGGAAGGAAAGCTTTGAGCGTTCATCTTTCTTGGAAGAAGATCTAACCATGTTACCTCACTATCCACATCAAACGAATCAGGGGAGTTGATCGTGGCAGAATTAAGCGGTGAAGCTTAAACACGAGTCGTAGTCCCAACGAGGGTTGAACTGATCTTGTCGATTGAGTCGTGAGATATGTGAGATGAATAGGTTTTAAAAGATGATTTTTGGTTTTGATTATACTACAACGACAATTAAAATGCGGTTAAAGTAAAGGAAAGCAATAAAGTGACACAAAGAAAATAAACAAGTAAAGTTGCATGAAATAAAGTGACTTAAAGAAAGCGATAATTAAAGTGCGAAAAGTAATTAAAAACGGTAAATGAATTTAAAGACAATATGTTTGCAAAGCGACGTGAGTAAGTTCACTAAATATGAGCTAAAGGTTTGTGACGAATTATTTTCTTTTCTCGAGACTAGTTGTCAATTAATCTTTTGAAGAGATAATAACTCTAGACAAGTGATTTAATCGTTCTCAGGCTTTTGTTCTTCGAATAATAAAATCACAAGTCTAAATAATCTTAATGATTATTAATCACAAACATTTAACGTCCACACTTAGCTCACAAACCCGAATCACTAAGCAAACACGAATTAAACTACTCAAGACTCATATTAAATAACATAAAGCGATAAAGAAAATAAAAGTTAACTTGGAAAATAAAATTGTTTTTGGTTTCTATGATTTAATAAACAAAACGAAAAGTTTACTAAGCGACGAAAAAATGTAAGAGATTGAAAACATTAAACGTAAATAAGTTTAAAACTAAAAATAAAAATGAAAAGACATAAGACTTTAAATAGAAAACTTACTACAAAGATTTAAGAAGAATGCGACAGAGTTCCGTTTAGGTTTAGAGATAATAAAGACCGTCACTCGATGAAACGATGAGGTGAATCAATGCCTAACTCGGCTTTTAAAAGAAATGAAACTAAGTAAAGAAAAGAACAATACTCGCTATCAAAGGAACCATACTCGCTATAAATCTACAAACCATACTCGCAATCCATAGAAAAGTACCCATACTCGCTAAAACTTGATTCATACTCGCTAATTTGAATTCTCATACTCGCTAAGGAACCTCAGCAATCCATACTCGCAACATAGAATACCATACTCACTAACCTAGTATCATACTCGCAATTCTAAAGCTCATACTCGCTAAGGACATCTCATACTCGCAAATACCTAGGTCATACTCGCAAAGCACAAGTCCATACTCGCAACTTTTGTACCCTACTCGCTAAGAACTTTCTCATACTCGCTAAATTTCATATAATACTCGATAAACCCATGGCCAAAACTCATACTCGCTAAACCCTACTCCTATACTCGCAAAGACAAAGAAAAGACGCTGGAACAATTTTTGTAACGTGAAACATTAACCTAAATTAATTGAATCTCATAAGAAGCTTTGTAAAGAACAAGTTTAAAACATCAAATAAGCTTTATAAAAGCTAACGACACAAAAACAAGCCCCTAAACCATATTTTTTATTTTTTTCGAAATAAGAACATGCAAAGGTGACAAGAATTATTATAAAAGCTTGTGTAAAAGATTTATATAAACCTAAACAAAGATTAACGATAGCAAAAACACAAATCAAACATGTAAATCTTGAAGAAACTAAGAGAGAGAGTAGAGAGAGAAAACAATAAGAACTTAAGAAAACTTGATTAAAAAGAAAAGTTACACTACTCCTACTCTTAAATCTAATCTAAAAAACTAGCCAACCTCCTCAATGAGGTTTCATCAACTATTTATAGGCCAAGGCTTTCACATGTTTGACAATGTTGCACGTTTAGCCCTTGAACCTTTACAATTCATGATAAACTCACTAAACTTACATTACAAACGTTACTAATAAACTAAATACTAAACGTAGAAGTCTTGTAACGTGGAGGATTTGAGTAGACGTGTATTTCAAAGGTCTTCAAAGATGTGCAAACAATCACTTGCTCGAATTTGGGAAGCTTATTCTTATGAATCCCTTTCAACTTCGATTAAGTGTTTCTTTCGTCTTCTTGAGCTTTTAAGAAATAACTTTGTCGTCTCGGGCTTTTCTTAAGTAGATATCATCGTTGACTTGGCTTTTTGACACTTTTCCACATCTCATGCTCGTTTTAGGGCTTTTTGGTTGATTTCCATGTTGTTTTTGCAATATCCTTTCCTGCACAGTCACAAACACAAAAACACGATATCTTTGGCGTTTAACGTTAGTTTTTGGTCTTTTAAGGTCTGAAAATAGTGAATAAAAGGTATGTGAATAAGCACATACCAGGAGTATTTGATTTCACTCTTTCATCTTATTTACTTTTACATCTTTTATTTGAACGTTGGGGACAATGTTCGGTTTAAGTGTAAGGGGGTAAATGAAGGCGCCTTAGAGAATACAATTGCGCTTGATTTTTGTTTGTTTGATAGTAAATTTGTAATAAAACCGATAGAAATATTTGTTAGGGTAATTTTAGCGCCAATTTAAAATTTTTTACAACATTTATAAGTGATACTTTGGTCTTAATAAGCGTCTCATGGATAGGAAATTATATGACTAGCACAAAACCGTACCACTAAAAAATTTTCCACCCCAAATATGTGAGGTTCACCCCTAGAATTGGTAGGAAAAGCATCCAACTTTGATGCTATGATGTGTGTACCGGTAGCGCTTAGATTCTAGAACTTGCGTTAGGACCATCTCAAATCCACAAGTGAGACTGCATTCGTGTAGTTAGATCTACTACATGATAAGAGGCATTAGGATTAACCCTTTGTTTTTACACCCGTATTTTTTGTTTTAACTACTTTGGCTACATTAGTCAAGTAGTTCTCCCACACCCTTTGCGTTGTACCCATTTTTGGTACACGATACCCTTAGTGCACCCCTCCGAGCCTATCTTTTCGTTTCAATCTTTGAGCATCTTACTCAAAGTGAGAATTTGTTACACCCTACTTAAATGTACACCCAAATCGCCTTAGCCTACCTTGTATGCACTCACCTTTAGTGCATTATTGTGACAACATTTGTTAAACCCTTTGTTAATTATCTAATCAATTACATGGTTGCTAAGTCGAGTCATATCCTTGTACATATTGTTTTGGGACGATTGGAACTCATAGGTAAAGTACTAGTGTAATGGAGTAATGGGGAAGAACAACATTATTACCCCCATATGTGATAAATATTTTAAAAGTACTCCAACTTTTTCAATTATCTTAATTCGAGTCATTAGAATAGTGATTGTAAAGTTATGTAAAAGTTCAAGTGTAAATGGAGAACCGAGGCCCCTATGATGTATTATTTTGGATGGTAGGGTAAGAATGTATGCAAAAAAAATAATAATAAAAAAAATAAAAAATAAAAAATCGAAAAAATCACGAAAAATACAAAAAAATTAGAAAAAGAAAAGTAGAAAAAAAAACATACGGACTACCATCCCGTTCCTTTTATGTTTGTTTATGTTTTTGTTAATTTGTTTCTAGCTTAAGATCGAGTCGAGTCTTGGCTTAGCAACATTGTATAGTGCATGTATTTGATCATGATAGTTAACTTGCCACCATTAAAATACCCTTATTCCAACCAAACCGTGTTTATCATATCCCTACACCTTACATTATAACCCTTTTTGAAAGCCCTCTTTGATAGTTTATCTTAGGTGCTTACGCCTAGTGGAGGAGTAATTGATCCTCTCCCAAGCTATGGTATTTTCCGTTTTCATTTATGAGATATAATTCTATGACACTTGAGAGATGAGAGTATCCAAACACTATTTGTGAGGTGCTAGTGTATGATTTCCGTGCTTATTATGATTAGGGTCGAATGACTACTTGTTGTAATTACTTTTATATTCGTGTTAAATGACCCCTAACTCATATTTTGATTGGAATAAAAGCTTATTTGCTTGAGGACAAGCAAACCTCAAGTGTAAGGGTATTTGATGAGACGAAAAGTGTACCCGTTTTAAGGGGTCATTTAAGCCCTAATTCGAGTAAATGTGATCAAATATTGCCCTAAATCGTTCCTTTTGTCATTTTAGGTACTTTTGAGAAGAATTCTGGAAAACATGCATATTTGGACGTTTTTGGAGCATAAAAGTGAAGAAAACGACAAAGTCTCAAAAGAAGCTGGATTTCCTACCTGACGGCGTCAGAGTCACAAGGTGACGCCGTCAGCCAACGTTGACAAAGGAGTGAAATCAGATTACACTAGACGCCCTATGAAGAAAACAAGATGTTTACACCTGACGGCGTCAGGTGTTAGAGAAAGTAGGCCGTCAGGTGTTAACTTAAAGAGTGACGGCCCAGAGCAAAATAAAGAGTGACGGCGTCAGAAGTAAATCTAGGCCATCCGAGAACCCTAATGACGGCGAGCTGACGGCGTCAGAACCCATAACCTGACGCCGTCAGAATGTAAAATCTATATATATTTTTCTATTTTTCATTCATTAGTGTGGAACTTTTGGTACAAGTTTGGGAAAAACCCTAAAGACGATTTTAGCTGTAATTTCAAGGGTTTTTCACCCTTGAAACCTTCATGTTCAATTAAAGATAAGTCCTCACTTAAATTAATCAATATGTCTATGTGTTGGTTAATTATATCTTATGCTTGTCTTTCAATTAACATGCTAGGCTAGATTTTTCTTGTGTTTGCTTAGATCTAATGAAACCTAACTATTAATTATTGGTTGATTGGTGTGTTATTACTTTGTTGGGATGAATGTTTCATCAATGTTAGGCTTAAGAAAACTGGCAATACTCCTATATGGTAACATGCTTGAACGTCTTAAGAAACATGTAACTAAGGCATACTAGGTTATTAAGGTAGTATTTAACGCATGAGCCACTGTTTACAATCCCTATGATTATGTGTACGCATAGTTGTAGGAGGAGATAAGAGCTCATAGAATTGGGGAGATATGTATGCCACCCCATGAATTGTTAAGGAATACACCCGTCATCCACGCAAGTAATACATACACCAATTAACCGGTAAAAGATAGTTAGGGAGTAAGGAAGTCTAAGTAAACACATTTGTCTCCATATAAGTTTTCACAACCACAATAGTTTAGTTATTTTATTTTTATTGCAATTGTAGTTTTTGGGTTAGTTGACTAGCAACTAATTCCGCCCACTCCTCCAAAACCCGAGATTTTACTTGCTTTCCATAAAATATAAAAATACAAAAATAATCTTCCTTCACCTTTAGACCTATTAGAGTAGTTTTTCTATCCTAACGAACACTATTCCCTGTGAGAGAACGATCAATCCCCCGTACTTTCCAATACACTATACTACACTGACCAGGTACACTGCCTGGTGGGATTGCAAGCTTCTCAATATCCCTTGAGAGGTAAAACCTGTTGCGTGGTAGCAATCCTACGCACATCAGTTAACTGTACAACCTAATCTAACATAAAGGGGGGGGGTTCAGCCTGAGAGACTGGCACGATTTTGGTTGTAACTAATTACTAAACTAAACTAATCTACACGATTCAGCGAATAGCAAGCACGTACACAGATAGATACTTGAGACAATAAGAAGACCTGTCCTTATGATAAAGTAGCTTGTCACTTGTTTTATTGCTAGTTTTATATGAAGTGTATATAAATAACCCTTTCTCGTTGGCTCTAATCTTATCGGCGAGTAAACCCTTAATGATTACTTATGTCTATCCTACTTTTCTAAAGACGTTGGATAAAGTAGGCGAGGAAGGGGCATGGCGACCCAATACAAGACTCAGCTAGACACAGAGGTTATCAATGCACTAATAAAAGTCACCAAAGACATCAACATATAAACTTTAATTAATGGGAAAGCAATTTTAACGGGAGCGCATGATCTTCCGTAGTCACATGACACAAGCCCATCAATCCTGATGAATTAAAGCGTACTAATACAATAAAACAAAACTACTTAATGAATTAAATACATGCAGGACCTTCTTACAACTCTCGTATCTTCTTTCCTGGTATGTCTTATGCTTCTGCTCGGCTGGAATCGACTTTAGGTTTCGGTATTTTTTTTAATTCGTATGCAGCCTTGGGGTATTTATAGTTTCTGTCTGAGGGATCGATGCGGCGCATAGAATGAATAGATGCGGCGCATCGACTTAACTTCGCGTGGGGTCCAAGATTAATATATTCTGGAATATTCGTACACCGTCTTCAGATGCTGCGTAACTTGATCTTTGTATGTGGCATGTTCTTTAACAGTCTTGGATTGTATCTGGTGAAATCTTGATAGTGATACGCCGTATGTTGGAAGTGTAATGCGGCGTATCTGGAGTAGAACGAGCTTGATCTTCTTCTTTGACCAAAGTTTCATATGCGACGCATGTCATAATGGCATGCGGCGCATTCCTCAAAGTCAGGCAATGGTCTTCGAATTCATCTAAGTATGATATTGCGTCGTATCTGTTGAGTGAGATATGACGCATCTGCTGGATTTCAGTAGACTTTTGACATCTCGCTTGTTTTGCTCCATAATTAGTCCAAAATCGCCAAGTTTCACATATTTCCTGTTTTTACCTGAGAATCACTAAAGTAAACGTAAGTGCACCAATTCTCATACATAATATAATAAAATAGGTAAATTAGATAGGATAAATGATGATATAAAAGTGTACTTATTTGAGTTCATCAGTTCCTATGAGATCTTATGATGTAATCTCGGGGCTCTAGACTCAATAAGTGCACAAGTGGTTTCCTATGCGGAGGCATGGAGTAGAGGGCCTCCTTTTCAATATCAACCATCTCTAAGAGAGAGGTCGATAGATTACAGGGGTTCTCCGTGAGAATGAAACAAGTACCTTTTAAGAGATACCCGAGTGGCTAGAAGGTTAAGTGCAGTGCGTCACTGGGTCCATGACGAGAATAGTACCATAAGCTAATCCAAAACCTTCAATTCCATATCCTTCTAGACTTAAAGACCAAAAGCACCATGAAAAAGCTACAAATCAGATGGAGAAATTCTTGCAAATCTTTCAAGATTTACATTTCGACATTAGCTTAGCGGATGCTCTCATTCTTATGCCCAAATTTGCTTCCATGATTAAGAACTTGATAAGTAACAAAGATAAGTTGTTTGAAATGGCAAGAACTCCCTTGAATGAGAATTGTTCCGCGGTTCTCCTTAAGAAGCTTCCCGAAAAGCTCGGAGATCCCGGAAAGTTTCTTATTCCGTGTAATTTTCTGGGAATGGTTCAATGCTTCGCCTTGGCCGATCTTGGCGCTAGCATTAACCTTATGCCTAAATCGATGTGGGAGAAACTGTCTCTTCCCGATCCTACTCCCACATGCATGACCCTCGAGCTCGCCGATCGATCTACTTCTCGTCCCATTGGAATCGCCGAGGATGTCATTATCAATGTTGGAAAGTTCCACTTCCCCGTCGATTTTGTCGTTGTTGATTTTGATGCCGATCCAAGGGTTCCTCTCATTCTCGGAAGAGGATTCCTAAGGACCGGTCGTGCCTTAATTGATGTATTTGATGAAGAAATCACACTTCGTGTTGGTAATGAGGCGATCACCTTTAATCTCGACCAAACTTCGAGATACTCCTCCAATTATGACTCCATTAACCGAATCGATGTGATCGATGTTGCTTCTGAGGAGTATTCACAAGAGATTCTAGGTTTTACCGATAATTCTTTGAGTAGCAATCCCACTCCTTCTTCTCAACCTATCCTTGTCGATTCTTCCCCTTCCCTCACTCCGTTTGAGGGAAGTGACTTCATTCTGGAAGAAATCGATTTTTTTCTTAAAAGTGACTCAATTCCGCCGGGAATTGATGACGAGGTCATTGACCCGGAGGGAGACATTCTTCTTCTTGAAAAGTTGCTTAATGATGATCCAACTTCTCTCCCTCCAAAACAACTTCATATTGAGGAAATTAAAACCGTTCAAAGTTCCAATTCTAATGATAATCCTGCCGAGGTCGAACTTAAGGACTTACCACCTCATCTCGAGTATGCATTCTTGGAGGGCACCGAAAAACGGCCCGTCATAATTTCCAAAAACTTGAGTGATGATGAGAAATCCGCTCTTATAAATTTTTTAAAGTCACATAAGCGAGCCATCGCTTGGAAATTTTCCGACATTAAGGGTATTAACCCATAATTTTGTACTCACAAGATTCTAATGGAGGATGACTTTAAACCGGCGGTTCAACAACAAAGAAGGGTAAATCCTAAAATTCATGACGTTATCAAGGCGGAAGTTATAAAACTCCTTGATGCCGGCTTGATTTACCCTATCTCGGATAGTCCTTGGGTGAGCCCCATTCATTGTGTGCCCAAAAAGGGTGGCATAACCGTTGTTGCAAATGATGAAAATGAGTTAATTCCGACTCGATTGGTTACGGGATGGCGTGTTTGCATTGACTACCGAAAGTTAAATGAAGCCACCCGTAAAGACCACTTTCCTTTACCCTTCATGGACCAAATGCTTGAGAGATTAGCGGGAAACGAATACTATTGTTTTCTCGATGGTTTCTCGGGTTACTTCCAAATTCCAATTGATCCCAAAGACCAAGAGAAGACCACCTTCACGTGCCCCTACGGAACATTCGCCTACCGACGTATGCCTTTCGGTTTATGTAATGCTCCGGGCACGTTTCAAAGGTGTATGATGGCAATATTTCATGATATGATTGAAAAAACTATGGAAGTTTTTATGGATGACTTCTCGGTCTTTGGTGATTCTTTCTCTACTTGTCTCTCCCATTTGGAAAAGATGCTTCAAAGGTGTGAAGACACCAATCTTTGTCTAAATTGGGAGAAGAGTCATTTTATGGTTAAAGAGGGCATTGTCCTCGGCCACAAAATTTCTAAGAACGGGATTGAGGTTGATAAAGCCAAAGTTGATGTTATTGCTAAATTGCCTCATCCCACAACCGTCAAAGGAGTACGGAGTTTTCTCGGTCATGCCGGTTTCTATCGTCGATTTATTCAAGATTTCTCAAAAATCGCCCGGCCTATGACCCGACTCCTTGAAAAAGATACTCCTTTCATCTTTTCTCAAGAGTGCATTGAAGCTTTCCAAACGTTAAAAAGAAAACTTACCGAAGCACCAATCTTGATTGCCCCCGATTGGGACCTACCTTTTGAGCTCATGTGCGATGCAAGTGACTTTGCAATAGGTGCGGTCTTGGGGCAACGAAAAACAAAACATTTCCAACCGATACACTATGCTAGCAAAACAATGACCGAGGCACAAGCACATTACACTACAACGGAAAAAGAATTATTAGCCGTGGTGTATGCTTTTGAAAAATTCCGGTCATACTTAATCTTGTCCAAAAGCATAGTGTATACGGATCATTCGGCTCTAAAATATTTATTTGCAAAACAAGATGCAAAGCCGAGATTGCTCCGTTGGGTTCTCCTACTATAAGAATTTGATATCATTATACGTGATAAAAAAGGAGCCGAGAACCTAGCGGCCGATCATTTATCCCGACTAGAGAACCCTCACCAAAGTGAGCTCGAGAAAAAGGAAATAAATGAAACATTTCCTCTCGATACACTTAACATTGTATCTTTTCGTGGTGATTCTAGTGCCCCATGGTTTGCCGACTTTGCAAATTACCATGCGGGGAATTTTATTGTCAAAGGGATGTCATCCTAACAAAAAAACAAGTTCTTTAAAGATGTTAAACACTACTTTTGGGATGACCCCTATTTGTTCAAAGTATGTGCGGATCAAGTCATTAGACGGTGTGTTCACGGCCAAGAAGCCATGGAAATTCTCAAGGCTTGTCATCATGGACCCACCGGGGGACACCATGGCCCGAACTACACCGCCAAGAAAGTATTTGATTCCGGTTTCTATTGGCCCACAATTTACAAAGATGCCCATGAATTAGTCAAATCGTGTGACTCATGTCAACGTCATGGAAAAATTTCTCAAAAGGATGAGATGCCACAAAACGCCATTCAAGTTTGTGAAATCTTTGACGTTTGGGGCATCGACTTCATGGGGCCATTCCCGTCTTCACGAGGGAACAAATATATACTCGTGGCGGTCGATTACTTGTCTAAATGGGTTGAAGCAAAAGCGCTCCCCACCAATGACGCCCGAGTAGTTGTGAAATTTCATAAATCTCTCTTTGCTCGTTTTGGAACTCCTCGTGCTATTATTAGTGATCGCGGTACGCACTTTTTCAATGACCAATTTGCAAAGGTCATGCTTAAGTACGGTGTTACTCACCGTCTTGCTACCACATATCACCCTCAAATAAGTGGCCAAGTGGAAGTTTCTAATCGTGGCTTAAAAAGAATTCTTGAAAGGACCGTAGGCGAAAATCGTGCCTCTTGGTCGGACAAGTTAGATGATGCACTTCGGGCTTTCCGCACGGCTTACAAAACACCAATTGGTTGTAGTCCTTACAAGCTCGTGTATGGAAAGGCGTGTCATCTACCGATCGAGTTAGAGCACAAAGCTTATTGGGCCTTGAAACATGCAAATTTTGACCTAAAAACTGCGGGTGATTACCGAAAAGTTCAACTCAATGAATTAAATGAACTTCGTGATCAAGCCTACGAGAACTCTTTGATTTATAAAGAAAAGACAAAAAGGATTCATGACTCCAAGATCAAAAACCGTTTTTCAACGTTGGCGATCGAGTCCTTCTTTTTAATTCAAGATTGAAGTTGTTCTCGGGGAAACTAAAGACCCGTTGGACCGGTCCATTCACCGTTGCACAAGTTTATCTTTATGGAACCATCGAATTATCTTAAGCCGACGGACCAAACTTCAAGGTGAATGGACATAGGTTGAAACATTACTTTGGAGGGGACATACCATCCATGGTTATCCCGGATCTCCAAACTTTCCCCATGGACGAATGAATTCGGGGATCGTGTCAAGCTACGTGACTCGGTTATCAAAAACAAAGCGCTTCGTGGGTGGCAACCCATGCTTATCATTCTATCTTCTTTCTTATTTCTAACAACTAAGTGTGGGGGAGTTTCCTCTACTTGTTTGCCTTCTTTGTGTGTTATTTGCCTTTGTTTTCAGGAATCCCGTAGATCGTGATGATTGATGTGCTTGTTTTCAATCCAACCGCCCAATATCCGATCTTTGTTTCTAACGTTAACCCAGGGATATCTTATTAATCCTTCGTGTGAAACGAGAATTCGTTTCCACACTTGGCTAGTGGTATTACCTTTTTCCGTTCAATTGTTTCGGCTAAGTGCCGGTACGTTGAATATTGAGGGCAATATTCAATTCTAAGTGTGGGGGGGAATTCTTGCAAATTTGACCAAATTTTTCAAAAATTTTCACATATTTGTACCTTCTAGTCCCTAGCAATCCCCGTTTTGACCAAAATTTTAAAATTTTTATCGCATTTAAGTTAAAAATTGCATGAAAAAGATGTACTATGCACAATAAATAATAATTTGCTATACATTAATACCTCGGTATTAGTGAAAGTTTAGACTTGATTAGGCTAGAACAAGGGGAATCCCGACTCTGCTAGAGTGTTGATCTAGCTGCTACCCTTAACGTTTAGGCTAAGTTTTTACGATTTGTGCAAATGAAAATGCTAATC
>LBNU01002551.1:0-13456 GCA_014162995.1 Artemisia annua
ATGTGAGGCAAATTCTATTTTAGGCTGAACAGTTCACGTACCATTGCTGAGTGATCTTTCAAGCTCAAAGGTGGAGGCTCCTGTATTTTTTCTAGTTTTTAGGGTGGGTTTTGACAATAATCTGAGTGATCATACTCCTTCTGTCTGCCATAATTTTGGGTAAATCTAAGAATTTTCACATAATTGCGTTTAGTATTTGCGTCTCAGGGTAGATACAGCATATACTTTAGCATTTATGAGGATTATGAGAGGTATGTTCATTTATTTATTAATAGTTCGGCACAGAATCGTTTTTCTGACAGATGTGTCTGCTACTTATACAAGAAAATTTGTGTTAGTTATATTTCACATCATTAATTTCTATTCTAATAATGTTTAAAGTGTGATATTTTTGATATGAAATTTTAATCATATTTCAACAATGACTTTTGATAATTATTGTTTTCTTATCTATTTAATCATTCACAAGCGTTTTGCGATTGAAAAGTTGGGAACACTTTTCTCAAAAGAAAACAACATTCTAGTTGCTGTTCCAAAGTCCCTTCTTCTGATGATTGTCTCTTCAATGGAATATTTTTCTACTACTTATTATTTGTTTAATTTCCATAAAATTATAATATTAATTTATTCTGTTATTCTCTTCACTTATTTAAATATATCCAGAGCTAAATATTTGATAAATCCAGACATAAACTGGCAACTATGCAAACCCAACATTTTTTACTTACCTACACCCACGGCCCGCTCACACCCATGTTGTGTGGTTTTTTGTGTTTTGGCATGAAGCCAAGAAGGATAGTTTGTGGATCTTTCTCACTATTTAGTATCAATCGGAGCAATGTCATACCAAATCAACATCACCCTTTAATGGCAAACTACGCCTATACTTCTGATATACTTATTTGTAGGTATATGAGATATGTGAAAATCAAACTGATCGACTATCTTTGAAACACTATTATACTTGTAGCTAATGCGTTTAGCTAGTTCATGTTACTCTTGTTAACACCCTTCAACGCTCTATGGTTTATGATACGGATTGAGGAGCGTAGGTTTAACCCAAAAGGGCACAAAAAATGAGCTTTTCTGGCTATGTATCATCTTAGTGTTGATGGACTATTTTCCATGGTTTTGCATCTTATTGTTGTTGGTTATCATCAAGCTTTATATGATCATATCCTACTGCATTCAGACACATTAAATTAGTAAAATACCAAGACAATAGATTATAGCTACCCGCTAATATTGACAACTTAACCATGTAATCAGTTGCAGATTTCATATCATTTCATACTAAGTGAAAATGCAGAGAACCAAGTCGGTACCCAATCACTGTCGGAACTCAATAATTACGTACCATCACTTCTATCGAAACATATTAGCAACCAGCCTCACGACATATAGTAAGTTCGCATTTTATGTTAAAACTGAGAGCAGGTCTGCAAGTACACGTAAGTATTATGATCGCTCTACTTAGAATCAATTATGCAATCTTCTTAGTTAAATGTCACAAAACCAAGTGATTGTAGATGTATGATGTCCACTGTGACATTTTAAGCATTATTACTAAGCTTGAATTGCCTAGACTTGCTGCAATCTCATACTCCAACTGAACCTATAGCTTCACCTGAGAATTATATATAAGCATTGAGGACTGAACACACTAACCACAGATCTAATTTACACCAAATTATTCCTAAATCTCTTACAATCTTATGTTTGCTTTATTTCGAAATCTTTATATCTTTTTTTTAACAAGAGATTTACATTACTAACATCTTTGCCACCCGCCGTAAAATATCATAAAATTACTGAATACGTAATAATTATTATAACGTCTCAAGATAAGATCATGATATTAGTATATATTATATAAAAAGGTCGATAACAAAGATACCATATTATTGCAGTCTTAATATTGGGTTCAAAGACCTGAAATTCTATTAACAAACCTAAAGACGCAAATGTCAGGACAACAGAGAAAATTAAATAAATTGATGTATTATTCATTACACAGAACAACAATGAAGTTTGAGTTATGCAAAAGCCGGGGGAATCGTGGATACACAAAATCAATATTTAGACGACGGCCTAACCAATGGGATGCAAGTTTCTTTAAATTCTCCTCTGATATTCAAATAATACACTAACAAGGGTCATAATTTATCTTGACCACGTTTTTTAAACAATCACACAATGTGAAACCATTCATAGTTAACTCACGAGCATTTCCTCCTAACCTCCTCTTCTTCTGTCCTCCGGCTTGAATCGTTCTTGATCACTTTCATAATAAATCCTGATCATTGGAATACAATTTCTTTGAACTATCTCGGATGTAGATCAAAGCAAACAATAACAGGAATGACTGATAATTAAGAGAATGCTCCGACTATCTCACCCAAGGTGGGGCCCTCCATTCACACGTTACAACTTGAGGATTTCACAGACTGACATATGGGTGGATATTTTCAATCGAACCCATTTTTCAGTCTTGATTATTATTGATACGCTGAGCTGTATTTGAATGCATGAATCATCATCGTTAAACGAGGGGTACAAAAATTCCTTTTGATAACACAGAAATCTTTCTGCGGTAATAACGACAATCCTTAGCAACCTCTGTAAGCTTGTTGTTGCATCGAAACCTAAACGCAAGTTCTTAATTCATCTCTATATACAGATGGACATTACGGTATTTTTAGTAAAAATATATATGAGGGATTTTGTGTCTAAATAAGACAATGAACGCGCAATCGGAGAATTACATGACCTCAGCTTTGTTGTACTTTACTATAACATTAACCTGAGTGCTCGCTCCTTCTCCTTTACAGGCGTGTTAAGCATTTGCAGAAAGTTATTATTGTACTTGTGTACCCGACAACTAATCTACATGAGCGCAGACTCGTATCTATAAGTATTGGCGTTTCTGGATTTTACCTATTAGCACATGGATTCCGGCAGGGTGGGTAATTATAAGTTAAATAATTATTACGAATATAATCATCTTCGTAGGAACTACTCACTAAAAAGCCCAATGCATTTGTACCACCCGTACTATAAACCTGTCCGCTTTTTACACTTTCGCATTTTACAATCCATACGTTTCTAAGTTCTCTACGCGTAGTTATCGTTATAAGGATCATGTATAGATACTGATCCTAATGTGATAGGTGCAAATTTGGTATTGTGTGCTGTACTATTTTAATTCCATTAACCTTCGCTCGGCAATTTTGAGTTACATTGCGAAGGAAGCTCTAGGGCTCAAGATAAAGAAAGAAAGCGGCTTTTGTCCTTTGATCTGTTTGTTAGAAGTGACATCTGTGGGATACGTATCCTCTTACTTTACGATAGAATCTTAATGTTTACGAGTATAACATGCTTCGATTTGATGGCATTTTTGATACATTCGTACTCAATGTTAAAATCTTTTCTAACGAGTGACAACACGGACAGAGACAAAGCTGCATCAAAAGCAGAAGGTGCGGACGCGTTATCATATTTGGCTCCCGTGAATCAAAAGGCAGTTATAATGGAATGGATTGAGATTCTGCTTCGGAAATAGACGTGATTTGGAACATGGATGTATCCTTTTCCAGGTCACTGCCATTATGATAAAGATCCACGAGTTAGCAGTGATAATCAAAAAATTGAAAGACTAGACAAAAGAATCTGGAGGATTTAAGAGAAAGACTCACTATTATCAGAGATTGATTTTTCGAACAGGTAAAATGAAACTGTTGCCATTAGGGTTTGCTATGACTTGTGGCGGGCGCCTATTGAAGCAAAAGCCTGACGAGACAACCTAAGATAAATGCAAGGATTTATATTGTATTAAAGGTTAAGTCTATATGACCTTCTTCTTTTCATATTTCCAAAATCTAACCTTCCCTTTAGCTTGGTTTGTATGTTATTTTAGAACTCGATGCTACTAAGATACACTAGCAGAGACTAGCAGGGTACCCGCGCGATGCGGCGGCAGGTACCCTGTGACTATATTTTGTGGCGAGCAAATATTGTTCGATTACAATTTTCTATTTTTTATAACAATTACCATACAAATGAATAATAATTTAAATTAAAATAAATTTAAGCAATAATAGTTATATATCATTTTTTTTAGCATTTTTTAGTAAGATTAGCTCTAGATATGTTATACAATAAATTTGTTTTTTAATATTATGTTTTATTTGACCAAAGTGTTCACGTTTCACAAAAACATTTAAAAAAACTTATACACACAATACCAACACAAGAAAATAATGATCCAAATAAACTAACCACATATTATAAAAGACTTGTACAATAAAAATGTATCAGCTTATTACGTTTTCAAATAAATCCAAAAAATAACATTATAAATATATTATCAATAACTATAGCGCAACAAATCATTACTTTTTGCGTGAAAATAAATAGCTCAAGTCATTAATGTATCATCTTCCATTAGTTGATAATTATCACTCTTTGTAACCTTTCGTAACCCATTATTAACCAAAAAATTCGATTATTGCACATCAATCCCATTTCACAGCCCATATTAGTCCAAATTTGCGGATTGTATAGTCCAACTATAATCCAACAAGTTATAAAGCTCATCACTTGATTAAACCATAATTTTTTTAGGGTTATATAAATACCTCCATAGCTCTAATCCACCACCTTATTTCATTCACAGTCAAAATACGTCCCTATATCTAAAAAAACATAATCATCTATCTATGTTCTATCCCATTTCACTTCAAAAAAAAATAAAACACGTGTCACACTTCTCCACATACACGCAAGTATAAAACCGCACAGATTCATCTTTATTAACGTATGACCTTCATCGATCTTGTGGTTGCAGTGGCGGCGACTCGGTCAGCGCAGGGGCGACCGGTCCGGTCGACCGACCACTGTGCCGAGCCTAATGGCTTTATTTTTAAGTACTTGGCTTAGTAGCTTGATTAACTTGTACATTATGGTTAAATGATTGTATATTTTGGTGAAAGGGTGAATTAATTAGTTTATTAATTATATGTGCTGAATAGATTGTTGACCTTAAAATCATTGTGCTTTACATACTTGTGCTTTGTGTTTTAAATGGTTGTAATATTGGGTGTAGGGGTATTTTTAATGCTAATTAATGTATAATTGTAAGGATTTTGGTCTGAATTTCGTTCTGTGCTAGTTTTTGTTGTACACCATGCTTTGGTTGTTGTAATTATGAAAATTGCTTGCTTTAAAGTGTTGTAAACCATGCATCATTTTTTGTACATCTGAATTTTTTTGGAGAGAGAGTCCTTCCTCCATTATAAGTAGTATAGATTTAGAAGGAATTTCGCCAAATATATCGATTTCTAATTTAGATGGAACGAGTTCTATGACTTTTGTCCCTCACAAATGTACTGGCGAAATAAGGTACGGATATATTGGTTGGATTGTTTGCCCCGTTATGCTTTCGTTGGGTGTTCTCGTTATATTTATTTATTTCATTTTTTTTTTCGGAGGTTTGTTGTGCGCTTAATTGTAGCTTCATGTAGCCCTCTCTCTTCGAGGGCATCTCTCCGTCCTCCGTTCTTCTTCGCTCCCCCGCTTCCTCCTCTCTGGCATGTCTCATCTCTCTCCTCTCGTCTCGTCTCTCTCTCTCTTTTATTTTTTTTCGAACGGATTTGAAAAGGGCTAGTAAGAAGCGTAGGAAAATATAACAATTGTTGGAAAAGAACACAAGGACTACGACATCATATCAATTAGAAAAGTTTGTTTGCCTATTGGAATTCCGATAAACTAGTACAACTTGATATCTTTGAACTAATTTCTGGCAATTTTCTCTTCAAAAGTGAATTATTTTTTAATGTTTCAAAAGCAAAGAGAAATGTTGAACTACCATGTGATACAAGAAGGTGATGACCACCTGTTAACTTATTTTCATCCATAATGTTTAGACGCATCAGCCATGGCCTGTTACGTTATGCTATTGTAAAAGGTTACGCTAATTTAGACCCCATTCCAAACCTTTTAGAAACGATATCAGAAAAAAATATGATCTCCATTTCTAATACGCTCATTAGCAAACGACACTAACCGAGTTTAAGTCATGGCCTTTTATCTAAGTTGATATGCACCGTTAAAGCAATTAGCAATTCTCCACGATGTGAAATTAATTTTACTTAATTGGTTGAGATTGCAGAGTAAGAGTGACTAAGATGATTCGAGAGTTCCTAGTAACCAAGTTGTTTTTAGCACGGTTAAATAGCATTTTTAAAGCGGTATTAGAACGTAGTATTATTATGCGTAGTAAGGATAATTATTTAACAGCGTTGAAAACGTCTATAAAAACAAGCTAATATACCGGTATAAAGTATAAAATTGAATATCATTGATCATCTATTAAGCGTTAAATATAACCGTTATTTGTGTGGTTTATCTTTTATCCGCTTAATGGTGGCGGGAATATTTTAATGTCTTGAAGGCGGAATAATATAATAATATATATACAATCTGATATAGTATAAGAAGTATAGTTATATAGGTATATATACTAATATATATATATATATTATAAATATTAACGTACCTATATATATATACTATATTATAGTAAATACTGTATAAGTATTTACGTATATATGTAACGTTTTTTATACAGGTAGTTTATACCGTTATATTTCATTCATTTTTTCCTTTTTCTGAAAAATGTGATATTTCTTGCGCTTTTTCCTGTAAAAAAAAGCAGTAGTCCTGAAAGTATTTTTTGTACAATAAGAACTCACTAGATGCCACAACTAAAAATACTGAAGAATTCAACAAATCAAATGATAGAAACCATACTTACAATTGGTAAACTAAGTAATTAATCTCATACACAAAATATCATCACTGTTAGATACAAACTTCAAATGAATGTTGCATAACATAACATACTATCCAAGTTCGACAATAAAAACTCAATTTTGAATAGTGAGAAAGAGTCGAGAAATTTGGACAAGGAATTCCAACCATTCATCATTGCCGCATAGTTCTCGTTCATGGTCATCTCCAACCTATATACAAATCAAAACGAAGAGTCAATTAGTTATTTTAAGCAATAAAACAAGATTACTGTAAACAAGTAAACAATATTTGCAAATACTCCTGTTTGCGGGAAGTTTGATTTGCTTTTTCAAAGAAAAGTCATATGCAGCCACATAGTAACCAACACATTCCGGTGTTCTGCTGGGACACTAAATTTCAAAGATTACTTACTGCAACAACTAATCAACGAGCAAAGCAAATTATATTTACTATATGAAATGATTACTTAACCATATTCCAATCCATCAACGAAAAGATGGATCTATGATTGCCAAAATTCAATATTTACTTTGATTGGTTACTTTATGTACCCAATTTGCAATTTTAATATAAATCAGAATATACGTACCTTCTACTAATTGTATCAAGAGTATGTATCGCTATGTTTCTGTTCCAAACTCTATTGAGTAAACCCATATGTAGCCCGTCTTCATCAAGGGCAAATTACAAATAACACCAGACGTCATATGTATAAGTTTTAAACATTTAGTGGCAATATGATATATTAGAACATATAAGAAACAAAGGATAAAACAACGAAGGAACTACTTTGCAAATATGTGGCAACAAATATGTTTTTATTTTTTATACTCCTTAGGTACTTTGAATGTCTTTCACGACGGTTTCACATCCTTTCCATGGCATAATACGGATCAATCATAAAGGGTTTAGTTCCCAAACTTGTTGTTATCCCTTAAAGTGATTTTGAATTCGACGATATAGATGCCTAAAAATAAACAAATTATACCTTAAATCATTGAGCTTAAAATTAAACGCTTTGTTATCCAAGGATAGTAAAATTATTAAGGAAACTTACATCCCCTACCGGTGTAAAAGGTACCGATCAAGCCAATCATTTTACTCCAGCCTAAACCAGGTATAAAAATACGATCGCATACAGAACCATCATACAACCCGTCAATGCCGGAGCTAAGATAAAATCACCATGTTTAGGACAATTTATGAATTTATCAGCTATATTTCTAATATTCATTGGCCTTTTTGCCAACACTTTCAAGAATTTGTCGATTGTGCTAGGTTCCTTTTGTGGCAAAACAGTGCGGTTTTTCTTTTGTTTTTGTTTTGGAGGAGTTTTTTGTTTTGGAGGAATGTTCTTTTGTTTAGGAGGAAGTTTTTTCGGGGGACTTTTCTTTGGAGCACTTTGAGACATTATGGCTTCTGATGGCGATTGTGCTTCCACCTACATTCATGATATGACTTTGATTATACTAATTTGTTATATTTATTTAATAATATATTTAAGGATAAGATGATCTACCTGTAGATCACAACTAGGCTCACCCATAGTCGGTAATACAATGGTGGCTGCTTGATAGAGTCGGATGATACAATGGTGGACTGCTTGATAGTGTCGGACGATACAATGGTGGACTTCTTGTCATAGTCGGATGATACAACGGTGGATTGCTTGATGTAGTTGGATCATTTAACTGTGGACTACTTGACGTATTCTGATGATACAACTGTGGACTGCTTAACGGGCTACTTGACGGGCGACTCATGGAGTCGACTGATGATGACATTCTCGGAAGAACCTGCATATACAAGAGATAATTCAATATTAAGTATGAGAAATTAATACTCAATGCATAAGAATTTTAAAAAGATTATTAGTGTTGGGTTAATCACAATCTTACCCATCTTACCCGAATCCAACCCATTTAGAGGGTCAAACCCGGAGGTCAAAGTCAACCTTTATAAAAAGTCAACTTTCTAAATAACTGTCAAATGACAGTTATTTCTGAAGCATCACATCTGTTGGATCGAACCAACACAAAAAGAACCAACACGACGCTTCACAACACACCTTTTCATTATTTATAAATAGATTAGAATCTGTAAAACTTATAAGATGATGACATATTATTTACTTTGATTAATACAAAACCATTTCAAAGCATATCGTGTATATTTTGGTATATTGTGATTTGTTGTTAGACCAATAAAGATCCGACGTGGAGGCCAACAATTGGTATCAGAGCAAGTTTGGATTATCCTAACCAAATCATCATATACCAATATTTTTCTGCCCAGAATCGAAAAGGAACGAAGAAACAATCGGTAAAAAAATTTTTTCCTTTCTGCATTTTTTTTCTCTTCGAACCACAATCNCCCATCATACAACCCGTCAATGCCGGAGCTAAGATAAAATCACCATGTTTAGGACAATTTATGAATTTATCAGCTATATTTCTAATATTCATTGGCCTTTTTTCCAACACTTTCAAGAATTTGTCGATTGTGCTAGGTTCCTTTTGTGGCAAAACAGTGCGGTTTTTCTTTTGTTTTTGTTTTGGAGGAGTTTTTTGTTTTGGAGGAATGTTCTTTTGTTTAGGAGGAAGTTTTTTCGGAGGACTTTTCTTTGGAGCACTTTGAGACATTATGGCTTCTGATGGCGATTGTGCTTCCACCTACATTCATGATATGACCTTGATTATACTAATTTGTTATATTTATTTAATAATATATTTAAGGATAAGATGATCTACCTGTAGATCACAACTAGGCTCACCCATAGTCGGTAATACAATGGTGGGCTGCTTGATAGAGTCGGATGATACAATGGTGGGCTGCTTGATAGTGTCGGAGGATACAATGGTGGACTTCTTGTCATAGTCGGATGATACAACGGTGGATTGCTTGATGTAGTTGGATCATTCAACTGTGGACTACTTGACGTATTCTGAAGATACAACTGTGGACTGCTTAACGGGCTACTTGACGGGCGACTCATGGAGTCGACTGATGATGACATTCTCGGAAGAACCTGCATATACAAGAGATAATTCAATATTAAGTATGAGAAATTAATACTCAATGCATAAGAATTTTAAAAAGATTATTAGAGCTTACTACCTGCTGTAATAAGTTTATTACAGCTTAAACAGCTTACTACCTGGTGTACAGTTAGCTAATATCAGTAGATAAAAAACGGGGGAAACGGTGGATATCTCTAGGTAAAGCTAATATCATCCAAATTAGAAAATCAATCTTAAATATTAAAACCGTGAATCAGGTAACGTAAAATAATGAAGATAAGACTGCTATTTTAGCTAAACTGAAAATGTCCAGACCATAAATAATAACGGTAAGACTGCTATTTTAGCTTAACGTGAAAAGGGGTATTCACTTGGTAAAACACTGGTATTTTGGGCTTGTTAGTTAAGGTTATACATAAGCTCGGATTAGGGATTTTAGTCGACTCTTTATCAGTTTCTAGCACCATCTCAACTCGATACCAAGTAAGCTGGCATCTAGCCTATTTCATATACCTTATTAACTCTTATATAACATGCATACACGAATTCATATCACCATTATGTGTTGTGCTTTGAAAATCTGATTTTTAAACTAAAATTTGCTCAAGAATCTGATGTTGTGGTAAAAGTCTTGTTACTATACTCCATAATAAGGATATTAGAATAGCATGGTCGATTTCTGCTAGGTCTTGCGGAAGCTTAACATGTTCAAAACCTTGGTTTTCGAGTAACGGTGCAAGTATCTGATATGGTGAACTTCTTGGTTTAATTCGCCATTCAAATAAATAGTTGTTAAGAATCTTGTTACTTGTTAGCATTTAAGAATTATAGAAAAGTGATGGTCATTCTCATATTTGTAATATAGTGTGTCGTGTGTTAGAAATAGTTATAAGAATTAATATTGGGCGTTGGACTTGTTAATCTAATAGGTTAAGAGTTATGATAAAAAGCCTTGTAATATGTTATGTAAAACATGTCCAAGCCCAAGCCCATAGAAAGCCCATCCTTCTTTTTTTATGGAAGTATAAAAGACATCCTCTTTCTCATTTGGAGGGTGTGCTTGTGTGTGTAATATGTGTGTGTTTTATGGAATGAATATGTTCTCTTTCTCTCTAGTTTCTCTCTCTAAATTACACATCATACAAGTCACCACTAGTGTTTTAGGTTGTTCTACGGTCCTACATTACTACACTTAAAACACATTCATAAAAATGTAACATAAGCAATATATAAGACTCACAGGAGTGTACATGTCCAAAAGCAGTATTTTCTTCGACAATGGGTACTTGTATCTGGTGTTTTGCATTTCAGAAACTTCATGCCAAAAACTTGATTTGTTGTGAAAAACCTTGGTNATTATTTATAAATATATTAGAATCTGTAAAACTTATAAGATGATGACATATTATTTACTTTGATTAATACAAAACCATTTCAAAGCATATCGTGTATATTTTGGTATATTGTGATTTGTTGTTAGACCAATAAAGATCCGACGTGGAGGCCAACAATTAGAGCTTACTACCTGCTGTAATAAGTTTATTACAGCTTAAACAGCTTACTACCTGGTGTACAGTTAGCTAATATCAGTAGATAAAAAACGGGGGAAACGGTGGATATCTCTAGGTAAAGCTAATATCATCCAAATTAGAAAATCAATCTTAAATATTAAAACCGTGAATCAGGTAACGTAAAATAATGAAGATAAGACTGCTATTTTAGCTAAACTGAAAATGTCCAGACCATAAATAATAACGGTAAGACTGCTATTTTAGCTTAACGTGAAAAGGGGTATTCACTTGGTAAAACACCTGGTATTTTGGGCTTGTTAGTTAAGGTTATACATAAGCTCGGATTAGGGATTTTAGTCGACTCTTTATCAGTTTCTAGCACCATCTCAACTCGATACCAAGTAAGCTGGCATCTAGCCTATTTCATATACCTTATTAACTCTTATATAACATGCATACACGAATTCATATCACCATTATGTGTTGTGCTTTGAAAATCTGATTTTTAAACTAAAATTTGCTCAAGAATCTGATGTTGTGGTTTTCCTCATCTTAATGCACCATTTAAAAACAACGTGTGGTAAAAGTCTTGTTACTATACTCCATAATAAGGATATTAGAATAGCATGGTCGATTTCTGCTAGGTCTTGCGGAAGCTTAACATGTTCAAAACCTTGGTTTTCGAGTAACGGTGCAAGTATCTGATATGGTGAACTTCTTGGTTTAATTCGCCATTCAAATAAATAGTTGTTAAGAATCTTGTTACTTGTTAGCATTTAAGAATTATAGAAAAGTGATGGTCATTCTCATATTTGTAATATAGTGTGTCGTGTGTTAGAAATAGTTATAAGAATTAATATTGGGCGTTGGACTTGTTAATCTAATAGGTTAAGAGTTATGATAAAAAGCCTTGTAATATGTTATGTAAAACATGTCCAAGCCCAAGCCCATAGAAAGCCCATCCTTCTTTTTTTATGGAAGTATAAAAGACATCCTCTTTCTCATTTGGAGGGTGTGCTTGTGTGTGTAATATGTGTGTGTTTTATGGAATGAATATGTTCTCTTTCTCTCTAGTTTCTCTCTCTAAATTACACATCATACAAGTCACCACTAGTGTTTTAGGTTGTTCTACGGTCCTACATTACTACACTTAAAACACATTCATAAAAATGTAACATAAGCAATATATAAGACTCACAGGAGTGTACATGTCCAAAAGCAGTATTTTCTTCGACAATGGGTACTTGTATCTGGTGTTTTGCATTTCAGAAACTTCATGCCAAAAACTTGATTTGTTGTGAAAAACCTTGGTCACCATAATTAATAAAGATGTTATTGGTTCTATATCTAGGACTCGCGATAGAGTAGAACCATATTTGTTTTCGAAAATGAACCAAGTAACTGGTACTTGCGTTATTCATAGACTGCTCAACAAAATCTCGATTTGATGTTTGAATCTTGGCCTCCATACTTAAAAATGATGATAATAATCCAATAAAGTTGGACGTTTTAATGTCTAACATGCCAAAAGAAATCAGGATGGGTCAAAACATAAAGCCTGCAAGATTCAGTTTTGGGCCAACCAACCCATTAGGCAGAAAAACGGTTATTTAGTTTAGGATTTAAGCATTGTAACGTTTTATTTTAGGGTTATGTCGATTACTTTTAGTGAATCGTTGTGTCTTTTGACATGAAGCAACGTTTCATCTATTATATATAGGTCTAGGATTTCTGTAAACAAAGTTAACCCATTAATTTATATATCAGTATTCTGGATTCAACCCATATCTTCTTTTCTTATTTATTGTTTTTGTATGATTGTTGGCATGAAAGTTGTTTGTTCAATCGATCCTGGAAACGCCAAACAACCTGTGGAACAGTGGTATCAGAGCCCAACAACGGAAAAACAACACAACCATTCATGTTTAATCATCACCTCAAACGAACCTACCATGGATGCAAAAGGAAGAAGAAACTGCCCAAAAGTCAGATGGTGGATTTAACTAGACAAAGATGATCAACATGGATATAATGAAGATCACGGCAGTAAAGGTGGAATAACCGAGTCTCATTGATCTACCTGATATAAGGATGATCAAACACTCTACAAGA
>LBNU01002552.1:17699-55922 GCA_014162995.1 Artemisia annua
CCAAGCCCAATGATTATTTAGGAATGTGATAAAGATATCTCCTAATTATAGGATGTGTATCAAATATCCGCGATACGCGGGATACACCAAGGTTTGCGGAACACGAAACCAACAAGGATTTCATGTCTATAAATAGAGGGCGTCATAGCTCTCACAAAGGTACGACTTACAAACCCTAACTCTTCACAACCCTAAAAAACAATTACTTACTCTCACGCCGGAGGATAATCGGGGGAAACAATCCCTCGATAAGCCTAACGGTGTTGGTTGTTTTCTTAGTGCGCAGGTCTCAAGCAATATCATCCAATTGATACAAGGAAAGGAACCTAAACAAGGAACGCCCAACTTTTGTATCAACAGATATACAAACAGAAGTTCATAATTGTCCATATAATAAGAGATTCACAAAAACAACTAGGACTCATAAACATAAAACATGAAATATCAACAAAAGCTTGAAAAACATACTGGCCAACCTAGACAAGCAACCTACAATCGACGAAGCATGGACCTAAATGTTTCCATTTTGTCGATTGTTGCCCTAGCATGCTCAACCAGTTCCAAAAGCACCATGCAATGATGGAGATCTTCCCTGACTATTAACCTCTGAAAGGCGATGTTTGGGGCTCCAGTCTCACTCTCAGGGAGCAGCTCAATCTCCTCAATCAACTCTTGTCGTTTTCCAGAGTCTCTTAGCACCTCCTGACACTTGTTCAAAAGTTCGGTGCGACGTTGTAGTTGCATGTCTATGTCTCTTTGCAGCTGAACCAATATTTGTTCTTTCAATCCAAAAGAACCACCTACATTGGCAAGCTCATTTAGTTTGTTGCATGCTAGCACTCGTCTGGGAGCCATTTTTTAGATGTGGTTTTTTTTGTAAAGAGGTTTTGTTAGTGAGTTTTTTAGAGAGTGAAAGTGTGTTTGTGGGTAAATGTAAAGGTTAATTGGGTATATAATGTGCCGATCACTATTTCAATCTCTGACATGCATCAAGATAGCAAGTAGAGATATACGGCTCACGTTATTTGATTTGACCATGGTTGATCATTACACTCTTTCAAATATTACCTACTTAGTCCCCAAATGTTACATTGATACAAGATAGTTACTACTACAATTTTTAAGTGACACGTGTATGCAACCTAAATTAACCTTAACACTTTTGGACTATTCATGCAATATCTATAAAGTTTCCACTTTCCACAGTTGAATTCTAAGTAAAAAAGTTGGAAAGAGATTGAGGGTGTGTGCACGTGTTGGCCATCTAGGGGTCTTTGTTTAATGCATGATTTGACTATCCACTTGCAACTTGGACTTAGCTTCTCAAGGAAATGTTATACACTTTTCGAAGAAGCAGACCTCTAAAAAGGCATGTCATATCACTGTCCCTTGGTACTAACTCGTGTTTATAATTATTTCATTTTAATTTTACTTTTATATAAACTTATGGCATTTGTTATGTGCGTAAACATTTTTTGATGTATGAAAAAATAAAACTAACATTTTTTACCAATTATCGGAACAATGTTGTTGATATATGTTTTTTTTTTTTTTAACAAATGATTCTTTAACAATCTAATTATTTTATTGATTTGAAAATATATATTTCCTTGAATGTTAACAACTTGGACAAAAGGCCATCATCAATGATAACAACTTGGATATTGTTATTTAAGGCACTAGCAGCAAACCATAAATGAAAATTATGAACAATGATTGTTATTGAAAATACAAAATACACATTAATCTGTACAATACTCTGAATCTGTATCACTAGTATATAGATTGATGCCCATTTCTGCCAACATATTCTCATACTCTATTTGTTTCTTCAATTCTTCTTCCTCCCATTTTGAGCCCTTGCCTTTTCTGCTAGTACTTCTCTTAATGCCTCTTCATCTAATTTGCATTGCCATTCCTGTTCCTCACTAACAAATCCTTCACCATTCCCATTTCCACAAAGTTCTGTGTCGTATTCATAATAAACCTGTTGGTAAATCTCTTCTGTTTCATCAATTTTATCCTTCACCACCACCTCTTTTAAAGAATCTGTTTCCTCTACCACCACCACCACGTCTTTTGATGAATCCGCTTGCATAAAGGGTTTAAACAAATTAATAGATTTGTAACTAACTTAGATTAACTAAAAATCAAGGATAGAAACATAAGAAAATTGTATACCTGTAGACATTTGAGAAGGAATAATGTTGGTTTCAAAAACTAAGTATATATGTGTGAAAGTTAAAAAAAAAAAAAAAAAAAAAAAAAAAAAAAAAAAAAAAAAAAAAAAAAAAAAAAAAAANAATCATAAGTAACCAGGGAATCAAAAGAGCACGTTCATCAAAGGCTTGTCCACCAGGAAGACACTCGAATGGACAAAAGAAAATAAAAAGGAAAGCCACAGCCGACCTACCCAGCAGACACTCGAATAGTCTAATCACATAATTCATATTATCCGTCAATTCATTAGGGTGTACATAGAGGTAGCTAGCTCCAATGTACCAGACGATTGAAGGGTACAGGCACGTACAGCCAGTCACCAAACCAAATCGTATCATATCACATCATATCAAATCTAGGTGCAGTCCATACCGCCCCCACACAACAAATCATACATATACAAAGTGGCCAAGTGATCACATATCATTATCATAACCAGACGGGACGCCGGGACTAATCACACCGCACCCAGATAGTGTCCATGCCATCGGTGCCTCGGATGACACGCCCATGGTTACCTCATGAGTAGTTAGTAAACTCGGGCATCAGAACAGAACCATAATCAGAACAAATAAAGCAAGGCTTCCATAACAGAATGCTCCCAGAGCAATAACAGAACAAAATGCTCCCAGAGCATAAATATAAACTCGAGTCTCTATAATAATTAGTAAATCACATAATCATAATCAAGTGGATAGCAAATCAGAATCTTCATAGTAAAGTCAAGGGATCAAAGTCATGAGAAGTCCCTATTGAAAAGGGAAGAATATCTGTACCTTAAACCGCAAATGCAACCATAACAGAAACATACGGATCAAAAGTTACTCCTTCTTCAGCGAATCTACACGGATTAATAATTGTCTCAATATTTAATGCTCATTTTTAAATCAGATTACTCATTTTAGGTTTCTTTCTATTTTAAGTAACTTTCTATTTTTAGCAGGTTTCCCGAATTAGTAATTTCATACTTTAGCGTTATAATTTACAATTAAATATATTTAAAAGTTAAAATGACCAATATAATAGTTTAGGGTTACTTTTGTCAATTTAGCATAATTTAGGGTCATAAATGTAATTTATCAATATTTAATATTAAAAATGTCAAATAAATTATTTAAAGTTTATTTTAATAAATCAATATTGAGATAATAATTTTGGACCCCGTCATTATAATTTTAAATAATTTATTAACTACCGACGATCTTAATATTTATGCCGCGACGACCTAAGATCATGTAAGACTTGATTATAACCCGTCATCGGTTTACTTCACCCATATACTCACGACACTCTTTATATTTTGAAAGTAAAACAATTCCGTGATACCCTCTTTGTGATTAAAATAAACCGAAGCAAACACATTTGTTTTTATGTTTAAGCCGAGACCCACACCTTGAATAAATAAGCCGAACCAATTAATCCTATTTCTAAATAAATCCTAACTCGTGACCCTTCCCATCTCGAATTCGAAAGCCATGACGCACCCATACATACTTACGGGAAGTAATAAACATAAACTCACACCTTTATATATGCTATATTTACATGCATGTATATTTATCCATACGTTAAGTTCTAGCAGATTTTAAAACACATTTTAGAGATTAAAAGAGTATCGCAAGGCGAAACGAAACGTATATTACTCACAGATATGAAGGATCCAAAAATAGAAACAATGATTGTTAAGTAGTATCCAGTGTTAACATGTAGATTAAAGGTCATATAGGTGTTTAAATGGCCAACCAAAATGTCTACTAGAACAGATTTTGAATACTGTATAGCTATGATACATATATATATAAACGTCATCTACATGACCAGATCATATGCGTACAACCGATTCGAAAGACCCAAGTCAAAAACAATTGCCAACTTATATGTATAGTTGTAGGTTCATGGTTTCCTGATGTTAATAACATGCCTTTGTATATCCATGTAAGGTTCTATGATTTTAGGTGATTACCATTCGTATACATGTATGCATAAGATCGGCTTCATTAACTTGTTATAGAGACATGTTTTATACGTTATATTATGAGATCAAAAACGAAGGAAGAATAGAACCAAGATTGATACGCATACCCTTTGATGATCGAACAGGAAGGAAACAAGAACCAAAGGATATCTCTAATCCGAATTCAAACCACCGAGACCCCTTTCNACTTTGTTGATATTTTTGAATACTTGTTGTTTTGCACACTAAAACACAACGAATCAACCCCTTTCGAGCATGTTGAGCCACGACCAACAACACCACCTTTGAACAAAGATAACCACGATCAGGCTCACTAATAAACCTTCTTGCTCACTATTTTGGTCGATCAGAGATGGAGGCAAAGAGAAGCATGCAGCAGCCGTATAATATTTGAAAGGTTTTAGGGTTTCGTATGAGGTGGATGAGTTATACGGATGAAAAGAGTGAGCCACAAAGTAGGAATATAATGGGGAGAATGGCCGAGTATCATGGGCAGTTAGTGTGAGACTAATTCTTCTTCCACTTCCAAACTATTATCATATCTTTAAATGATGTGTACAAAGATTTTAAATAAATCAAGACCATACTTGGTCATACCAATCATGTGATATTAAATCCCAAAACAAAAGTATACTAGATTTTTATTGATATATTAATGTGTGACACAAAAAGGAAATCGGACCCAAGTACTGTGTACCAAGACATTATATTCATAACATAGGTTAAAGTAACATTGTGTCGAATTTACTTGTACTTAGATTATAGGTTTTTTGTCTTAGTAGCTTTTAATCACAACGTATAGTCCCACTTTAGGTTATAAACGTATTCAAATGTTCAAAGATCTTATAACACATTCGTTTTAAACGTTCAAAGGTTACTCGGATTTTAGGTCGTTATAATTCTTCCTCTCTAAAAAGAAAATTTCGTCCGCGAAATTAACGTCGCACAAGTTAAACGGAGACGTAGCAAATCCCAAAAGAACGATACAATTAATCTCACACTCGGGGAGGTCCTCCCAACATAATCTTCACAAACAGAAATTTTTCTCATGACTCGATCCAGACCACAAGGATAGCCCCAGGCTCTCCACAGAACACAATTCGCAACAAATCTGATCCAACGAATGCGAGGCAAATGCATAGCAGATGACAGATGACAGATGATAGTTGAAATCTCACAAAGAGATACACGAAGCACATATACCTACAAAGAAAATACGGAGATAGTACTAAATGATAAATCTCATCAACTCCTACCAAATTCTGAACGAACGAAGGAACTTGCCAAAGTCAAAGAACATAAATCGAATCATCAAACGTATCAAAAGCCTCATAAAGAGATGGATAATAAATTCGTACTGACGATCACAATCACAAATCAGAGTATCAAAACGTATCAGAAGGCATAACAGAATAGGTGGAATCAATCGTACGGATAAGAATGAATCCAAAAACTAACGCGTCGCGAACAAAACTTCCTCAATTGCCGAAACGTCTAACTCTTCTATTCTTCCTCCAGAAGCGTGAACCAAAATGCGATTCTCTGTCACGATCATTGTAGGTGAACCATGTAGCTTGAATGATCTTCGGCCAGAAGAAATCTTCACTGTAATTCCACTCGTGTTGTCCTTCCTCCTGTGCATGGAAATCTCCGATGTAGTCACCACCATCTTCATACCATCCCGTCTGGCTCCTGCCTCAAGACTCTATACATATTAGTACAAATAAGATGAATAGAGTTGATAAGACCGTTCACTTCAAACTGATCCCTTCCACCGTCGAAATTCAACACCGAAAACGAAGATGAGTCTCGTGTTTCTCTTTCGTCTCTGAACACCCTAATATGACATACTATGACAATTTGTCCAAGTATTCATGAAAAGTACGATGTATCAATTTCATAGGAATATTCGTAGTGGTAGCCAATACAATTAGCATTACAACGTTCATAGAGATCACAACGAATATGAAAAGAAATTTCTAGGAATATCCCGTTCTTTTCACAAAATAAGACACAATTCAGCTTCCAACAATAAATACCATCATCATTCTCCTCCACGAATAAAACAAAAACACACAAAGATACACAACGAACGTTCCCAACAAATCGAATAACTCTCTAGGCAAGTTTCATCAGAGAAATATCTTCACAGCTATGGGGAAATCAACGCACGATTTTCAGAACAAGGTGCTCATAAACGATTATCAAGTTAAGAATCATGGTGTAGAATATGAACTTCACGAAACGTCAAAGGTGACAAACACAAAATGACGGTCGTCATCATCATAATACTCAGGCAACAAATCAAAATCCAGAATAACATCGAATCGAACATTTCCAACGTAAACCGATTAGCATAACAAAATCGTCTCCAAATATCTCCAGAACGCATCGGACGAATCAAATATACACGATGAAAAATCACAAAATGTTCATAGGGGTAGAATAGGTAAGGTCAAAAATCAGCAATGAAGAAAGAATCAAAAGCAGGGAGAAGTCATAGAATGTGTTAAACACGTAGGATTCATACATACGCGAATCTCCGAACAAACGAAAGGCATCTAAACTAATTTCAAACGAATCAAGAATCGAAGTTCAAAAGAAAGTGATAACTCCAGGAAATGAAACTTATAGGGCATACTACAAAGTCTAAAGGCATCCTACATACATGTCGCGAATCCTGATAAGTCTTCTAAGTCTCCGAAATGAATGATCTTGTAAGAGCTTAAAGAAAAGCAAAGGCATAAATCAGAGTAAACGGAAGCAAGAAAACCAACGTCGGATCATATATCTACCCAATCCTCACCGGCCATACTAAAGCTCTTAAGGGGAGAAACTTAAGGCAAAACCTTCTANAAAAAAAGTCATATATAAAGGTGCAATATATTTACTCTCAAAAAAGTAAGTGAAATAAACAAAGTATAATAAAAAATAAAAAAAACAAAATGGACGAATGGTGAAAAAAGATATAAAAAGTACGAAAAGTACACGTGTTACAGTAACATGCACAGAGGAAGGGGACAAAACACAAGATTCGGATGAAAGTGCCCTCGCGTGACATGCACGTGAGGACTGACTTAACTGGGAAATCTAACGACCGTCAGGATTTTGGACTCGCGGAGTAAAAAAAAAACTTGATTTTGGATCAAAAACGAAATTTTTTGCTTTTTTGGATGTCGTATGAAATCTGAGCAAAGTATAGGGACTAACGGTGTAATTTACTCTTATTTTTATCCACACATATATTCTTCTTCAGACACATTACAAAACACTCACACAACAACAGATTCAATCAATTCAAGACGCCATGACGATCGATCAAGCATCATCTATCTTCATCTAATTTCTCAATCGACCTATCCATCACTCCATTTTTATTTCAATTCTTGTAATCCCCCAATAGCTAGGGTTAGCTTTTTTTATTTTGTATTTTCAGCTCTTTGTATCAATTATAAAGTAGTAACAACATGTATAGATTTATTATTACATCCTTCTTTTGATTTTTCTTTTTAATTTTTTTTATTTTGTAATAATAATAATAATAATGGAGATGGATAGATCATTAAGAAACCCCAAAAAACCTCGATTATTAACAGACGAAACGACGTCGGAAAGATATGAGCCGCAAGCGATATCTTCGCAATTGGATAAGGAGCTAGTGAATCAGTATAGGACGGCTTTGAGTGAATTGACGTTTAATTCCAAACCGATTATTACTAACTTGACTATTATTGCCGGCGAGAATTTGCACGCTGCAAAAGGCGTTGCGGCTACTATCTGTGATAATATTATCGAGGTGATGATCAATGTTTGTTTAGAATTGTGGTTGGTTTTTAGTTTACGAGTTGTTTATTATTATATAGTTTATTGAATGGAAGCGTTGAATTGTAACTGTTAGCGTTGGTTAATGGATGTGTATATATGTAATGTTCAACATAATACAAATTGTTACGGGCATTTCAGACGTGCTAATGTCTTATCAAAGTCACATTCAAAATCACTCGCTAGCGTTATTTATTATTCTACGTTTGAATCTATCCAACAAAGCTACTCTGATGTATCCTTATCGGCTATATAAATGTAACATATGAATAAGTGGTACCATTTCTCTTTTGTTTCTAGTTATTTGTTATTGCCATACAAAATTTGTATGGATATTTATTGTCGATGGTTGATTGCTCTTGAAATTATTTGAATTGATCTATAAATCAGCTGAACGGGATGTGTATAAAAAGAGAGATGTGTTTTATGGAAGTGGAAGGTTTTGTATTGTGGCTGTGTTACTGTCGCAAGGTTAAATTGTTGTCATTCAAGTCACTTGTCATGGTATACTTTGGTTCAATTTATTGTCCAGAAAATGTATACATGAGCTTCATGTCTTTGAGAAGAGTTCTTTTTATCGAATTGAAGCAATTTCTGACTTGGAAAATTGTTTTTAGGTTCCGAGTGATCAAAAGTTGCCATCATTGTACCTTCTCGATAGTATTGTGAAGAATATAGGGAGAGATTACATCAAATACTTTGCTGCCAGATTACCTGAGGTTAGATCTTTTAGTCACCCGAAGTGCCATTTAAATACACTGTCTCTTGTAAATGAAGCTATCTACTTATGTCTTAGTCATGAAATTATTATGGATATTAGGGGAAATAAAGAAGAGCAAATTGTTTTTTAATTTAATTCTTGTACTTCTCTCGGTTGTATACTTGTATATATAAATGAAACATATGGTTTAGTGCATTTCTATCGTCTCATAATCCGCTTACATGAGTGCTTCAAAATTAGAGATCCAGTAATTTGCAGTTTGTTAATTATATGATCATGTATATGTATATTTAAATTTCTTGGTTAGTCCTGCGGGTATTAATTATCACTGGTTAGTTGCTCTCTTGGGTGCGTCTTTTAGGTCTTCTGCAAGGCATATAGACAGGTTGATCCCGTGGTACATTCGGGTATGCGCCATCTTTTTGGGACATGGAAAGGAGTATTCCCTCCTCAATCACTTCAAGCTATAGAGAAACAACTTGGGTTCCAATCACCTTCAAATGGATCTTCTTTAGGGTCAACAGCAGCTAGATTCGAGCCAGCGCCTCAACACCCTGCTCGTAGTATTCATGTAAATCCGAAGTATTTGGAGGCCAGACCGAGACTCCAACAGTCAAATACGGTAAGGGCTGTCTGAACAATCCTGTGTTTTCCCGATTCCACTGTATCACTTGTAGTTTGCAGCAATTGCATTCTCTCGTTACATATTCAGTTATATATATAGATTATCTTTTTTTATTTTTTTATTTTTATTTTTTTTAATTTTAAATTCTGAAAGCCGCATTAAGCTCTGGTTTCACTCTGTACTTGGCCTAAGCTCTCTGTCACTTAAATGGTAAGGAGCAATAAAGAAACCAGTGATATATGCGAGGCCGCAAGTACTTGCGAAACCTTTGGACTTGCATTTCATCTGGACCAAATTATAGGTAATAGAGTATATGATCTTGGTTAGCTCTATGAATGAACAATATATTATTCGTGCTGTCTCAAAATGGTGTTATGTGTACTTAACAGTTTACCAATTCAATATGCTAACCCAAAAGTAATACAAGTGCCTCTTCTGTCATCTTTTTTTCTTAGCGCCCAGACTATTAATTGTTTTGCTTGAATACAGAGATCAATTAGTTTTTAGTACTTACTGTTGCAAACCTATACAATTTGATGATAATTTAATGATGCTAGCCTGAGCTCACTTAAACCTGTCACATAACATTTATGCTATACAACTGTAATTGAATTTTGATTGTCTTCATTTTGAACAATGTGATGAAGGCAAAAGCTCCAACGAGCGACCTGTTAAACACACCTGAGGATACCGAGAGACAAGACAGAATAGCGGCCAATATTAGTTCTATAAGGCCACGTGCAGATCCACGGATTAAGGTAAATGTATATGGTAGTCTGTATTTAGGATTGGGGCTACTTGCATAAAAAGCTAACAAACTTTGATCCGATTTATAATTTAGGTAACAATTTGTTTGGCCCATAAAAGCCATTGAACTTTCAGTTTACTTGTTATATAAGTGAGTTACCTCGGATAACCGTTTTCAGGCGTCCATCAGCGCCACTTTAGGAAAAATTAAACATGGTCAAAACTCGAAAGCTACTAATCACATTATTGTTTTGGCCTGCTGTCCGTTTAGATTCCTTGAATCAAAATATATGAAAGTTGGTTCCCCTAAATCAACATTTTACAACTTTGATTCTTTATGGCTTAAAAGGAAGCTGATTACCCAAAATAGATATTGAACCAAAGTTGGTTACATTGTATCCAAGTAGCCATTTAGGATAAACTAGCTACCTTTGTTGATATTTAAATTTTGCAGAACATTCAGCAGACCCAAAGAGAAGTAGAGGGTGCTTCTATTCATGACAATGACAGTGCGCCATATAATGATTTTGATTTTGGTTCTGATGCGGGTTTTAGAAAATCAAGTGCAACAGTTGGTGAGCAGGGATTTAACAACTCTTGGTATGGATCTGGCAACAATAATACAGAGCCTATATCTGGCCAGAGAAAAGGCTTTGACATAAAGCATGGTATATTTTCAGCCCCTAGATCCGCAAATGCAGATGTTAAATTGCAGCCTACGAAGAACATAGTAACGAAAAGAGGCAGTGAGGTAAATAGGAGCTGGAAGAATTCGGAGGTAGAGGAGTATACGTGGGATGGTATGAACTCACGAGCGGCTAATCCTGGCAAATCCAATAGTAGCTCAAAGAGGGACCCTCGGTCACAACCCAAACTTGAAAAAATGGTAAGTTCTAAAATTAATTATGTGATCTTCGATAATCAGTTGTAATAAAACGGGCAATAGAAGATAGTATTTGAATTTGCTATGGTGATTGGAGCTGTATTAACAAGATACAAATGTTTTAATGTGTGAAAATTCGGATTATTCAAGTGATCAATGGGTAAAATAACTAAAAAAATACATCATTAATGAATATATGTGAAACATGTGAAATGGGAGTACAAGTCTCTTAACTTAGGTTAAAATAAAGGTATTACCCTTAGATTGATAGTATTTTGCAGTTGGTATGAAACTAATTAACCTACACTGTAATTTGATCAGATAATAAGAAGCAAAATCTGTTGATCCGAACATGAAATTATTTCATCAAGACTTCAAGACAGCAAAGCTTATTAGAAGTTAATTTTCTGTTTGTTTGCATGTAAGAGTAGTAGCTTCTCCGTATTGAGGATCTAGATTTTTATCTTGCAGGGTTTCGAGAATCACTTCCAGAAGCTACAAGGGATACAAGATACTAATCCACTATCTACAGATCAGAATAATGGAGTTTTTAGACAACAAAGCAGTTTAGGTACTCGTAGCAGTTCTACCTCTTTCAATGGGGTAGCCACATCTGTTAACTCTCTGTCAAAGACCTCTTTGCAGTCACCGATACGGTCCTCGCATGTTGACGTCCCGGGGCTCATGTTAACTCAAAGTGTGGTAAGGGGGCAGCAACGACATACTAATGGAGTTGCATCACCACCAGGACAAGCACCCCCACTCCAGCGCCCTCCTGCACCCTCATTCCCGACATACAATGCAAGCAAAATGATGCATCATTTAGCTGCCCAAGATGGACCCGATAGCAAACCAGCTCAATCTCGTGGACAAAAAGGAATGAATTCTATTAAAGGGATTCCTCAGATTTTGCATATGGGTAATTCTCAAAAATCACAGATCCGCAATTCACATTCAGTTAAGCAAGAACCTTTTCAATCTCCAACAACAAAGATGTCTGTTGATGCAAACCAGTTGGTTGGTTCTTCTCTGTATCAGCTAAAATCTTCTACTACTGATATCCCCGGACCTTCAACCCCTGGGAACATGTTAGCTGCTGTTAACAGCATATTTGGTAAAAAATCTAACTCACGGCCTCTGTTACCAAGTGATCCTCCTCCAACTCAGTTTACATCCTTGGGTTCACACATGAGTCCATCTTCACATGACAGTATATTGCTTTCTGCATCTACACTTCAAAGAGAAGCTGACAAGGCACCGGTGCCACCTGTCTCAAGTATTTTGAGTACACTGGTTGCAAAAGGCTTAATTTCTGCATCAAAGGCTGATTCTTCATCTGACCAAACTCCGACAAGGAGTTCGAGCCCTAAACCTGATCCCCCAGCATCACTAGCGGTTCCTGCAGTTATACCTAAGAAGACGAAAACACTCCTTACAAATGATGAGCCATCTATCTCTAGTTCTACTGTGAAAAGTATCGTCACTGTACCTCAGCTGACTCAAGAAGATATAACAAGTGTTATTGGTTTTGAATTCAAGCCTGATGTTATTCGAAGGTCACATCCTGCTGTGATTAGTGAACTAATTGATGATCTTCCACATCAATGTGACATATGTGGCCTAAGATTCAAACTTCAAGAACGTTTTAACAGACATATTGAGTGGCATACACTGAAAACCCCCGAATTGAAAATTCCTAATAAAGTATCGAGGAAATGGTTTGTGAATTCTGATGATTGGGCTAAAGAAAAGCCAGAGCTTCAGTCCAGTGATCTGCCCACAGGTCCAGTGGAGATCGATGGTGAGCAGATGGTTGCTGCTGATGAAAATCAATGTGTTTGCATATTGTGTGGGGAGCTGTTTGATGACTTTTACTATCAAAAAATGGACAAATGGATGTTTAGAAGAGCTGTGCACCTCAGCATCAAAGACGGTGCTACTCACGGTCCCATTGTCCATGCACAATGTATTTCAGAGAATTCTGTTTCTGATTTGGGCCTATCCAATGATGTCAAACGGGTAAGTATTGTTCCTAACTTCCACATCCAATCTGCCACAGTTATCTGCATATATCTCTGCACATGATTCACTTACATTGTCAATACTCATTAAGTAATGTTGGTATTGTTTTTTCTAGTCCACATCTAACCGACCATATTCTGCTGCATTATCTTTTACCACAGTTACCATTATGACTTTATAATCACCAGTAGCTCTTAGTGGCTGTGGGTGTTGCGCTCATCTTTCATGCTGTTTTCCCAACTTTTAGTTTAAATTCTGCTGCAAGGTAGACACATATGAATGCCAATCTAGTGCTGGATATGGCAAATAACAATCATACAAAATATATGATATACTTTGATTATGAGAGAACTGTCAAGCTCGCAGTTTTGACCCTTTTATCTGAAATGGGTCGATTTAGGTTGCATTTTATCTCCAAGGAGATAAGGGGTCAAACGTGTAAAATATTAAAATATAGTGTAAAAGAAACCTCATCAAACAGGTCAAATTGTCCAAATTTCTAGATCCTTGAACCAATTTGCTAAAAAACTATTATAAATTATTCGTAATGTAATTTTAGTGAATTATATAACAAGTTAGTTATTTTAAAGAACTTAAAATGGGAAAAAAGGTGCTAATGGTTGGTCAACCTAGCCTGGTCTGTTTAGATCCAGATTGTAAAGGATACCTGTTTTGACCCGGTATCCAACCGGTCTATTTTGCAACCGCTGATGTAACACTGCAAACAGAAGTTGGTCAGGCCATGAAGTCTTGGCCTATCAGGCTATCAGCTACTACTGTGGTCTACTCTTTAAGATTCTCTTTTCTTTTGCTGGCAGCTATTTGCCTTATGGTCTTCTTGAACTCGTGACATCGAGGTTTGTGTCCTAGGCAGGTTTTTTTGTCATCAAACGTCACCTCGGGTTATCCAGTAGTTTGATATTCTTTTTACTTGTGAGTCTGTTGTCACTAGTGGAGGTAGCAAAACGAGCTGTTCTGTTCAGTGCCAGGTGTAAGTGAGTTTAGGGTCAAATCGGGTAATTTTTTTATGGGTCCACACTGGACACGGTAGATTGATTCACGATCATATTTATTTGAGTTTCATAAATAGTTAATGCATATGATATGACTAAATAATCTTATTTCATTAAATTAACACGATGCAGAATATATAAACATTTGAATACTACTACATATGAAACCAGAAGCTACCTGTTTCATATGAAGTGGTTAATACTGTGATCTGTAGTCACAAGGCTCATACAACACTTCAAGAACATCTTCAAGTTCTCTTGCTTTCCATGATTGTCTTAGCTTTTTTGTATTCTTATTCTGTGAATCTGTCTTCCTTTTGACTTGCAGGAAGAGGGCGAGTAAAGAAAGCTTCAAAATGATAACGAGTGTTCCATCATACTCAAGTTAAAGCGAGGAAAGCCAGGTTTAATATTTCATTGCAGATACGCCTTGCGGTGCTTGTATTGTCTATTATTACCTGTCTGCCTTCAAAATAGTGCAAATGTTTCTTTCTTTTTTGGCTAACTCTTAGATAGAAAGATATATGAGAGATCCCAGATGTTTTCGCACCATATCAATACACTACAACTAACTTGCACCTGCTTGTTTCCTTATCTTTTTGTTTCTAAATCTTATAGTATTGACTTTTCAAAAGCAAATTCTGGATCTACATTTCATCATCTTGCAGCTCAAGAATGAGCAGAATGTGTGTAATTTATTGGCCAGGCTGAAGACATGTTTTTTGGTTTGTGTTTCTTATGAGTTTCATATGTTTGTCAAAATACATTGAGAAATGATGCCAAATGTTACGTCAGTACTTGGCTTATGATATGCTATATATTAGTGGATTTTTGGTTATTTGTGGTGACTTAATTAAGTGTAATACTCCGACTGTTTTATTTCTTCGTGCTAAACTTTTATTAAATGTCAATCAAATTGGTGGAGTTGATTGCATTCAGTTTGTTCTTAGCACACGAACCCAATAAATTTATGAGTTCATATGTGATTTCAGATGCATTTGTTTGGTCGTTCTGTAAAGAAAGTAAGAAAATTGGTGTGTCATGGGCTACTTTTGGTTTCAACTTAATTTGGGTTACAGATTTGAATTGGTCGTTTGAAAGAACCTCTCCGTAGTATAAAGTGAGGCAATGTTTATCACTTCTGTTTAAAAATCATTGATGATTCGTTTTTTTCATTGGATTTCTTGTGTATAATCGTCTTTCCGAACAGGTTTGTATATTTAAATTATGTTTTACCTACAGTTATGAAAATCAGTACCTTCTCGTCCATTACAAAAAAGGATACTTCCAAAGACTTGAGTTTCCGTGGATCCTTCAAGGTGCTAATCTCATCAGTTAAAGTTCAACGTTGCAGTCATTGGATAGTGAGAACGATGGGAACAGAATAATAACCTGCTACTTTCCATATTGGTGAATGATTTAGCAATGTGTTTTGTGCTTGATTATATATTGTGCAACAGTGGATTATTTATGGGATTATCTATGGTTGCATCAGTAGATTTAGTAGCAAGCATATTTGGCAAGTAAATCAAGATTTACTTGCAGTTTTGAAAAAAATAGACAAAAAATGCTTAACCAAAAAAAGAACTTTTTGACTGAGAATGTTACTCTAAGTAATTTTGATCAATTTCATCTAAGTTTCATGTTTGGACATTAAATTTCTACTCCAAACATCAATTTCATCAAAGTTTCAGGTAATCTTATAAGTCTACCACAGAAACGGGTTTACTACATAATTCAGTTTTTTGCAGTTTTATGTACCACAGACCCTATACGTGTATTCAGTAAAAATAAATAAATAATTATGGGCATTTCACATGTAATTAGTGGGCTTGGGTCACTCATATTGATACGCTATCAACAATATATGTGGTAGATGATACTAGTGGTGCAAATAAATCGGTTAAAACCGGTTTTCGGTTTTAGAAAAACCGGTTTTTCTAATAACCGGTTTCGGTTTTTCAGAATCGGTTTTATTCGGTTATAAATGTTCGGAATCGGTTTTTTTCGGTTATAAATTTTTGGAATCAGTTTTTTTATCGATTTTTTACCGGTTCGTTTTTTTCGGTTATAAATGTTCGGATTCGGATTTTTTATCGGTTATTTACCGGTTCTTTTTTTTCGGAATTTTACTAAAAACTTCGAACATTTATTTAATAAACTTGTTAATTATCAAACATATAATTAAACAATATTCTCGTAACTTTTATTTAAACAATACAATTATACAATCATAACTTTTATTTAAACAATACAATTATACAACTAAAAAAATACAATCATAACTTTTATTTAAACAATACAATCATAAAAATATATAAATACTAATACATTTCGAGCTTCGGCATGGCCATCACCCGAAAACATATTAGTGTAATCAAGTATATCGAGCTTCGGCATTGCCATCACCCGTTATACTCAACTACTCAAGTCAAGATCATTTTCTTCCAAAAAATCTTGTACATCTACATCTTCAACATCAAAATCTTCAAACTCACCTTCATCTAATTCGCCTTCGGTATTCGAAGGTGATAGCCCCATTTCATCTTCTTCTCTTGCTATACCTTCTTCAACTTCTTTATCTAATATTGGACCTTCCAACGATGATTCATGTTGTATCCTATCTACTCCGTCCAAATAATCTTTCAAACATACACATACTTCCACGGCTTCGGGGGTTAGTCTTGTCCTTCTATCCGATATAATTCGACCGCTAGTAGAAAAGGCCGATTCGGAAGCTACCGTCGAAGCTTGGACCGCTAATAAGTCACGAGCCATAGCGGATAAAATTGGAAATTGGATTTCCCTTTCTTTCCACCAAGCCAAAATGTCAAAGTTTGCAAACTCATCGGGACTTAAAGTTCTTAAAAAGTTTGTAGCCATATATTGTCCCAATTCGCTTGTTGGGGCCGATGTTCGTTGACGCTTTGTAGCGTCTTCAAATAAAGAATTATAAAGGTTTATATTAATGTCTCTTGTAATTCGGGACGATCCGGCCCGCATTTGGTCAACAATTGGGTTTTGTTGGTGACCATATTTTGTTGCATAAATTCCAAATAATTTATTAAAATTATCGTTAAATCTAAAAATTTGAGATGTTATATAGTTGGGGTCTTCACCGTCTAACCCAAAAGATAAGTCTAATTTGCCATTATTTTTGTTATTAAAAGTTCTACACCTCCAACATTTAAACATGGATTAAGTGCGGCGGAACAAGTAAAAACCAAAGGTAAACTAGCAAAATATTTTATAAATTTCTTTTTTATAATTTTAACCATTTTTCTAAATATTTGAGTAGGTGAGTTTTTAAATTCATATAATTTTTCCGTCATAGCATAAATTTGGTTTAAAACTAATGGGCTAGTTGGGTAATAAACACCCGATAATATAGTTGTTGCCTCTTTAAAAACTTGTAAAAACATAGTTAATTCATTGAATGACAAACTTCGTAAAATCAAGTCGAAGCATATCCGCATCATATATAAAAACTTGACCATCCGCACCAATAGTACCTTGCGACGTATCATTTCTTACCGCCTTACAACTACCCAAATGATTCCTAAAGTGTAGTGTTAGACCCGGCGCTATAAAAATTCTCACATTTCTTGCAAAGCGCCCTTTCATTACCATCTTTCATAACACACAAATCGAAATTAGACCACACATCACCTTTTCAGGTAGTTGGTTTAACTTTAAAAACATCATCATTTGTGTAATGTTGTTTTCGGGCATTGCTAGTAGCAACGGAGGGAGTAGTGGAAGCTTGTTGTGATTGTGAGTTTTCCATTATAGCGAATTAGCGAGATTAGAGTGTTTTTAAGAGATTAAAGAAAGAAATGAGATTGTTTTTTATGTGTTTTCAACCCCAACTCATTACCTCTATTTATAATTGCTNAACACACAAATCGAAATTAGACCACACATCACCTTTTCAGGTAGTTGGTTTAACTTTAAAAACATCATCATTTGTGTAATGTTGTTTTCGGGCATTGCTAGTAGCAACGGAGGGAGTAGTGGAAGCTTGTTGTGATTGTGAGTTTTCCATTATAGCGAATTAGCGAGATTAGAGTGTTTTTAAGAGATTAAAGAAAGAAATGAGATTGTTTTTTATGTGTTTTCAACCCCAACTCATTACCTCTATTTATAATTGCTTAAAACTCTCAAAATTCTTCAAAAAACTCAAAAAAAAAAAAAAAAAAAAAAAAACGGTCATATGGCATTCTAGCCGTTGGCCTCGGTAAATCCCAAAAAAAACGGGAAAAAACCGGTTAACGGTGACTTTTTTTTTTAACCGGTTAAACGGCTATAATTTTTTTTTAAAAAACCGGGTAAAACCGGTTAACTTTTACAATGGTAACGTTTTTTTTTAAACGGCCACGTGTATATATAAAAAAAATTAAATAAATAAAACCGGTTATTTTTAAAAACCGGTTATAGAACCGGTAAAAAACCGGTCTGGGGAAAAAATCGAAAACCGGTATAATCGGTTCGGTTTCAAAAAACCGGTTCGGTTTTCAAAAAACCGGTTTTTGTAAAAACAGGTTCCGGTTTTGTTACCGGTTAAAAAAAACCGGTTTCCGGTTTGCACCTCTAGATGATACATGTGAAACCCTAATAACCCACTAGAGATAAATGTGAATATACATAAACCTATTAATATATACAACAATATAAAAGTTATTTGTTGGTGACTTAGTAAAGAGGGATAATGGCAAATAAAATGTAACGGAATAAAAGTTATCTACGTTAACACTATGTTCTTAAGATTAATATAAACGAGAAAGAAAAGGAAAAGGAAAGTAGTTGAAACAAATTGTGTTGTCACGATTTTTTTAGAGAAGAAAGGAAAAGAAGAGAAAAGAAGTTGAAGGAAGATTTGAGGTTTTTCACTCTAAAATCTTCCTTCCACTTTTGGGAGGAAGAGGAAGGAAGAGTAGAGAATAGTATTTGATTCTTTCATTTCTTTTCTTCATTATCTCTTCTCTTCTCTTCCTATACAAAATTAACTCGAGAACACAACGCAAGCCAACTCTTATTTAACAGTGACACAATAAACAACTTAAACAACCAAGCAACTGAGAGGTTTGTTAAGCCTTTAGTTTAAGGGTGCGTATGTTTTAAAGGTTTTGATGGATTGAGATGAGATGTGACAGATAACATGTGTTTGGTTTGATACTATGTCTTATGGATTTAACCACGAAACCCTCAAGCAATACTTTAACAAAAGTCATGTATATCAGTATATGTAGAGTTTTTGAGACTCTTGATGAAAGACTTGTCACATGCTAATACAAATTATAATTTTTTATTATTTTTTCTTACATTGAGGTGGGTCCATCTTTATGCACCATCACACATCTATCACAGTTTAGCAATAAAAAATTTAACATTAAATTAATATTTTGAACTCATGAAAATTATCTACTTATAAACTAATACTCCTTCCGTCTCAATTTATTTGTCCAATTTTGATTTTTTAATGTATTTATTTTTCAACTTTGACGTTAAGCGTTTTTGTTTGTGTTATATAATATTTGATGAAAATTATACAAGTGAAAATACATTTAAAAGCAAGTCATTTATTGTTTTGCACTAAGTATTACATTAAAAAAAAAGAAAAAAAAGTTAAGGTTGAAGTTGAAAAAGACAGACTTAAAAAAGTCAAAACTGTGTTGAGGCAACATGATCAAGATCTCTTTATGTTTTAATGATGACAAACAAACCATCGAAACACATAAAATAACAAACGTTAGCTCAAAATCGCCGGAGCCAATGTCTGCTCCTGGCGCGCTGCCCGCGCGTCAACGCGCGGGTGACGCGCCAGGACACTGTATGGTTCCGGGCGAATTTTGAAAGTCGGCTTTCCCCTTACCCGACAAATGTGGATCTTTCAATACAGGTATGAATATGTTATGTGCTTAATTGAGAACACTCGAAACAAGCTTTGAGACTTGAGAGATCCTACTTTTAAAACACCCATTTACGGGAAAATGCCAACTCATGTTTTCTAACTAACGCCTCTAGCCAAGGCTTTTCTAAACTTAGGGAGCTTATATATTACCCGTGACATCGTGTTGAAGAATCCATATGCTCATATCCCGTGCTTACGTCTTCTCTAATTACGTAACGGGTTTACTCCCTTATTGGTCAAACTAAGTCAAAGGTCACTTTGCGTAAACGCATCCTTTCCCACTTGGGTTATGCTTTACATCAAGGCAAAGCACTTAACTTGTTTGAACCAAGGTATTAGTTGAGAACGTCGAGTCGTGGAAAGTCACGAGATATGAAACTATGGATTTTCGACGTTGTGTTACTTGAACTTATAAGTAACCTATGATTTTCTCAACTTATAATCTTAATTGTCTAAACCTTTTTTTCTTAATGACAATTAGATTATGTATTAATCTTCTCTTAATCTCTTTTCTACAAAAGACAAATCCAATCATATCCAACCAAATCCAAATCATATATTCTCTTACACAATCTCTTACACTCTTACATATTCCCTTACACACTACATCTCAACCATTCATTCCCTTACAACACATCTCATCCCTTCATTTTTAACACATGCCAATTGTTTGAATTCCTAAAGAGGCTCCTTTGATCTCAACCATTGAATTCAAACTAAACACATCTCAACCATCCATCCAACTTCTCCTCTCTATACCACCACATGTGTTTGATCCTCACCATCCATTTCAAACCAAAACCATCTCAACCATTGATCTCTCCTTTCCCCCCAAGCAAAGCATATTCCTTTGGAATATCCCTTCTCAATCCAAACACAAGGCATCCTTGATCCTAACCATTCATTTCAAATAAACACATCTCAACCCTTCATTTCCCCCACATGCCAAATTATTTGAAAACCAAGGGAGGCTCCCTTTGATCCTAGCCATCCAATTCAAACCATCTCATCTCAACCCTCCATCTCATTCTTCCCCCCAAGCATTGGAATATACCTTGGCATATTCTTTCTCTCTTTTCTATGCCATGTGAGGAGATACACTTCTACCCCTTCCAAATTACCCTATCTACATTTTATACCCTTGGTAATTTGGTTTCTCTTTAAACACTTCATAAATGATTTCCAAATTGGCTAGTTGAGTTAGTAAACCTTAGAATGATTAATGTTAAGGTTTAGTGTGAGTACAATTGGGGGTTTAGCAAGGATATGTATTTATAAGATCCAAACACCCAACACTTGGGAATTCCTTATAGACGCCTGGCGCGCTGCCCGCGTGTTGACGCGCCGGCCTCGGTAAATTTTTCCAAGTTTGGGTTCTTGGCCTATAAATACCACCCTTGCCTCTTGTATTCCTCACCCCTTGCCATTATTCTTTCTCTCTAGATTCTTTCTCTCTAAACACACTCAAATCTCTATCTCTATCTCTAATCTTGTGTTCTTGATTTTCATACTAACATCTTTGAAAGAACACATCTACTTGCAAGGGAAGAATCAGAAGAACCTAATCCACTCTTGTGATTGTGTCGAGGGTCTTCTTTCTTATACCCTTTCTATTACAATCGAGTCTCTAGGTTAGGTTAGGGCTTGGTTGATAAAACAAACTTTTATTCATTCAATTGTTTGTAAGGGAAGTCTTGTGTCTTGGTGACCAAGCCTAGATCATTGGGGATCTAGTTGGGGTTTGATACTTCCGGTGGGAAGTCTTGGCAGTGGTCTTGGTGACCCTTAGGTAAAGTCGAATCGTGAGATTCTTTTGGGTGGTTTCCGAGGGCGGAATACCGTTGGGGAGTAACTCCTTCTTTGTGAGCATCGATATTGGTGAATATCGATGGAGTGAATTGTAACGGTTTGTAGTCCACCGAAAGGATTATACTAGTGAATAGTATCGGAGTCGCGGATTCGCAACTGGACGTACGGATGGTATAAACCCCCCATCCCGAACCAATATATATCGCTGTGTTCTTTACTTACTTTATATACCTTGGTTGTGCTAGTGGTTGTTGGATTATTGTACAACCACTTTGTGTTCTCTTTGGCTTAAAGTTTTTAAACTTCAAAAAANGTGCTCATTCAATGGACAAACAGATCAAAGGAGGAGGCAACATGGGAAGTTTACCATGAATTGCTTACTAGATTCCCTGATTTTGATACTGCTCCTTGAGGACAAGAAGGTTTTTAAGGAGGATGGAGTTGATACAAACTCAATTGCTAAAGTCAAAATTAGAAAGTCAAAGTTCTAAAAAGTCAAACTGGGTTTTGGGCGCCAAAATCTGTTACATTAGTTTAGCTTAAATACCCACTTTGTAATCATTTCCATTTCAGTCTTGATTTTGTAACAAACAATCTTCTCAATTCTCAATACAATCTTACAACCATTTACCCTTAACACAACAATCCGAATCTTCTTCTTTAATCAAGATTCCTAGTGTTGTGTTGCCATTGATTACCATTTCTTCATTTCAATAGATTTCTAGAATTGGTGTGTTTCACATCTCACAAACTCAAATCACTTTAACTATTTTTATATAAACTCTATGAACTCACCAACCTTTGTGTTGACACTTTTAGCATGTATTCTCAGGTTTCCTAAGGTGATAACTTACTCTTGGAGGCACTTGGCAAACGGCATGGCATGGTCATAGATGACTCTGATTAACGGTTGGGACCACTTCATTTATTTTATGGGCCTATTTCCGCAATACTTTTGAAATATGTAAACTCATTATTTTTAATAGTGAAATTTATTCTAAACGGTTGAGATAAAAACCGTTCTTTGTACCTCATGTTACGATACCAGTTTAGTAGCATCCCATTGCATGTATGCTTCCCGCTGGACCCGATTTTCGGGGGGTGTTACATACTTACATAGTGGTTGTTGGATTATTGTACAACCACTTTGTGTTCTCTTTGGCTTAAAGTTTTTAAACTTCAAAAAAGCCGAAGAAACCGTATTCACCCCCTCTACGGTTCTACAAACTGGACAAATAAATTGAGACAGAGGGAGTACCTTTTATCTTTCCTACATCAAATTCAATTCTAAATCCCAATCCAAATTTAAATGCTAATCGAAATGCTAATCTTAAACCCGCCTACAAACCAAACAAACCTTAATAAGTTTTAAAAATTGATAAAATTAGCTTTTTCTAATTATCTAGTTTCAGATTTTGTATTAATATTTATGTCATAAATAAACAGTTTTTATTCATTAACCGATAATATCATTTTATTAAAGATTACATCATTAAAAACTTTATTTTAAAAGGTTTGCTAAACAATGCCCACTAGACAATTCTTAATACACATTAATAATCCGTTCTTTTCATATTTAAAGTAATTATATATTTAATGCATAATAAATAAATACAAAAATTAGCTTAAATTAAGGACTAGCTTTGCAATTGATCAATAACTTTAGGGTTTAAAATGAAAATTGACGTGCGTACTGTAGCTACAGTGTCCACAATGTTTTTTAGTATATATTATAATACTAGTTATAACGCCCGCGCACGCGCATGTTTTATTTAAATTTTTTTTTGAATGATATATTTTTATTATTAAAAAACAAATAATTTAATCTTTGTTTTGTTTGATTTATGATTTTTAATTATATTTGTTTATTATTAAGGATAATTATTTAAAAAGTTTAATCTAATTGTTAGTTCCATCTTATCTATATATTTTTTATTTATCTTCTACTTGTGTAGTATATTAACAAAACGATTTTATAAAAATTTTAAATTAAAAAAATAATAATTAAAATATTACCTAATAAGGAAATAATTTTTTTTTTAAATACGAAAGTCCTCGTGGTTTTGTTTTATTATAAAAAAAAGATATGTTATTTTTTATTTAACAAAGTCCAAGTTCACTTTAATATTCATGTTAACATATTAAAGGGGTGTTTGTTTAAGCTTATACGTGGCTTATGAGCTTATATGTGTTTCGGCTTATGTTTTATAAGCTCTAATTTTTCAGCTTATTTCGAGACTTGTTGGCTTATACTCAGTATAACTTTATTATGATTGGTAGGTATAATAAACCGAAATCAAATAAGTAGTAACTAATAACCCCACATGTAAGTTTAACCAAAACACCCCCTAATTTGAAGCATTGCCCCGTGGGCATACTCAAAAGCTTCATTTTCTTTACTTGTATCTTATTTGGTAACTGACTGAAAGAAAGATAGCATAGCATATATTTTTGTCTCATCTCTCTTCTTCGTAACTGGGTTAGGGTTTCATAACTCAAAGCTCAATTAATTTTAATTCAAAGGTTTACTTATTTCTTATCTTTACATTTAAATTCAATTCAATTACTTTTGTTTTATTGTTAGTCATTTTAAATAGTTTTACAGCTTATATATGTAAAAATGCAGATTAAAAAAAATGGATGGTGGTGTAATTAATGGTTCATCTTCTGTTTGCATGATTAAACTCAAATCCAATGATGCTTCTATTATGATTTCGGATTTAAGTAAAACTAGTAGTAGCCTTTCCAGTTGTCGATTTTCCAAGACAATGGCGTCTTTGTCTAGTTCAGCAGAAGCAGCTGCAGGTGTGAAGCAACAACAGTTGAGTGGCGATTCGTTTATTAGACCTCATCTTAGACAATTGAAACCTTATCAACCCATTTTGCCATTCGAGGTATTAATTTTTTTTTGCACATTTTTACAACCATTTACGCAATTAGGGGCGGAGCCAGAAAGTTTTGCTCGAGGGGGGACACACTTTGATAAAAAAAAATTTGGGGTGGGGGGAAGCCAAATGTTTTAGAAAAAATTTACACTAAATTTTTTTTCGCTAGGGGGGCACATGCCCCCGGTGCCCCCCTCTTGTCTCCGCCCATTATTTTACCATTGCTTAAGTTTTTTGCTTATGCTTCTGCTCACAAGCAGATAAGCAGTTAGGGAATTAGTGTTTGCATTTGCGTATGTGTATGTTAAAATGAATTTCTTGAGTAATGTTAGGGAGCTGCAAATATGTTTCATGGGTTATTAGAAGGGTGTTTGGAAATTAGAATTGCTTGTTTTGCCGGCTTATGTGCTTATTTGATAAGTCATGAGCCGAAAAGTTGGGCTTACGAGCTTTTCCAAATTCAACTAATAAGCCCATAAGATGGTAAAATAAGCTAATTCAAACACCCCTTAAGTTAGATATGAGGGTAAAAAGGTAATTCTAACATCATCTTAAATAAGCCCTTTGAAATAAGCAGGTCCATATCTGCTTATTTAACCCAAAATAAGCAATTTAGATGATCCAAACTGCTTATCTGCTTAATATAAGCAGATTATCAGGAAAAAAAAANAAAAAAAAAAAGCATTCCCAAATACGCTTATTATATTGTCTTTTCATCTGTGGCTAATGATTGGTTATGAATTACTCAAGTGTCTCTTATTTACCTATTGCTATACTTATTATTTTGATGTCTTTTCACTAAAACAAAGGTTCATTTACTACAAACAGGTTCTGTCAACTCGTCTTGGAAGGAAGCCAGAAGACATTGTTAAATTAGACGCAAATGAGAACCCATATGGTCCACCTCCAGAGGTTTTTGAGGCACTGGGATCATTGAAATTTCCTTATATTTATCCCGACCCTGAAAGTCGTACATTGCGTGCTGCCCTTGCTCATGATTCTGGCCTTGAATCCGAGTATATCCTTGTTGGCTGTGGGGCTGATGAATTAATTGATCTCATTATGCGGTGCCTGCCCTTCACTCACTCATACACTTTCTTCTTCTGCCTGTATATTAAGCCTGCTAAAATATAAATCTCTCTCTCAACAGGTGTGTCCTTGAACCAGGCGACAGTATTGTTGATTGTCCCCCTACATTTACAATGTATGAGTTTGATGCAGCAGTCAATTGTGGAAGTGTTATAAAGGGTATAACCTTCTTCATTACGTATATCAGCATCCAATTTTTTTTACTTTAAGAGTAGGGTTTAACTCCGATTTTGTGGTTAGTGTTTACAGTTGGCCATTTCAACTGACCTTATAAAAAGGATAAAATTTGTGTTATGGAGTATGTTCAACTGGGCCGATGATAAAAAATCAAATGAAAAAAAAAAAAAAAAAAAAAAAAACTAGCCCAAAGTCTATATGTTAATTCATAGAACGTCCAAAATGGCTTAAATTCAAAGTATATGATTGTAACATACACTTACGCATCTTACTATCTCACCACCTCTAGTTGTGCTGTATTTCTCTATTGTTTGGTACTCGACATGTACACTTCTTCTATTTTTCTTTCTTTTGAATTTTCTTGCTTGTATAGTAAGACGTAAACAACTATACTCTATAATCTCATACTAACTTGTATCTTTTCCAAGTTTATAAAATTTGATCTTATATGTCTCCTTGTGCCATATCTAATCTAAATACACTTATGATTTGTGGGTGGGATAATATTTTTATGCTTGGCATATAGTATTAGTTAGCGCAGACACTTAACTAATGCTATATGATTAATTGAGCAGTACCACGGAAGAAAGACTTCAGCTTGGACGTAGTTAGGATTACTGAGGTCATCGAGCACGAGAAACCAAAGATCATATTTCTAACTTCTCCCAACAATCCAGATGGGAGGTAATCTATCAATTTAATTTATGGCTATTATATAATGTTGGTTTCTTTGTGATGTTGATGTTGCTTTTTTGTTGTTGTCATGACAGTGTGATCAGTGATGATGTTTTATTAAAGATACTTGAACTGCCGATACTTGTTGTACTGGATGAAGCATACATTGAATTTTCAGGGCTTGGTTCTAAGATGGAATGGGTGAAGAAGCATGAAAATCTCATTGTTCTTCGCACTTTTAGTAAAAGAGCAGGTATCTTGAAGAATATCATTCATTTAACTTTCTGGCTGAAATTTATAACCATAAATAAAAGCTTTGAGTAGGTGAATTCTGTTACTTGACTGATAAATATTTTCAAGCACACACATTAAATATTTGGGCATGTTTACTACTATGGTCGTCTGAGCCCATGTTTTTTAATCGACTTGAATGATTATTAGGCTCTGTTATACTTATAAGTAATGGCTACAGAGTTTTTGGTATGTATACGTGTATAATGGTATCACTTGTCTGTCAAAAGTTTTATCAGCTTTATATCTTAAGTAGCGTTTGATTTGCTTGCTGGAATCACTATAGGTATAAGCACACTCTTATCTCATGTTGTGATCTTCTATCATCTTCAAGTTCCAAATCATTTCATTGCTGGTCACTATGAGTATGTGCCCAGGACAGTGAGCACAAGGAGGAAAAGAAGTTGTTTATCTTATAGTTTTGGGATATAAATAAGGCCACCAAGATTGCTGTTTTATTTGCTTTGTCGACTTATTTAGAATTGTCTGTAACATGGGCTTAACATTTTTGAGAAATATGAGTCATAACAGTTGTTTTTTGGCTAAAAATAGTAACTCGCATCTGGAAACATAGAGTCCACACTCTGACATCAGTTGACTGCCTCTGCTGACTAGTTGCTATCACGGGTGATGATCACAAGGGAGTTAAACATGTTATGCCAGATATTTAGAACTACATGACTATTTGTGCACATAGTAAAATCTTAAGTTTTATAGTTTAAACTGGACACTGTTGTCCTTACCGAAATAAAATAGCTTGATCACACCTTCTTTGGTGGGCTTGGAAAGTCGCATACAATGTAATTATTTGTGTTCTATATCTACAAGCACTTTCATAAAAGCTTGACTACTTTCTTTAATATGAGTTTCTCAAAAGCCCTTAATTTCTGTTGGCAAAAACTCCCTCCGCACCTCTTCATATTATGCTAAAAGGAAATTATAAACTCGTCAGGATTTTGGGATTAATAGCAAAATTACATGTTCACACACACACACACACCCCAAACAAGAATGCACGCTTAGAGTTTTAATGATATGAATATATGTATATACGCATGCATTTATCATTTCAATATATAATTTGGTTAGTTATTTTTGTTTTGTAATGAGATAAACTGGTTGAAACAGGCCTAGCTGGACTAAGAGTCGGGTATGGAGCATTCCCTTTGAGCATTATTGAATTTCTGTGGAGGGCAAAGCAACCATATAATGTGTCTGTTGCTGCTGAAGTTTCTGCTTGCGCAGCATTGCAGAACCCCGACTATTTGGAGGTAATTTACATATTTACATATTCCCTGCCCTCCGCTGTATAGTATTATAAAGCAAAAGATTTAAATCTTATTCAAATTACAGAAAGTGAAAGTTGCTCTGGTACAAGAAAGAGAGAGGCTTTATAAACTTTTGAAAGAAGTGCCCTTTCTAAATCCATATCCAAGCTATTCAAATTTTATTCTTTGCGAGGTTACTGCTGGAAGGGATGCTAAGAAGCTTAAGGTACCTCTTCATCTTTTAATTCTGCTCCTGGAAGGATATCTATATAAAGTTAATGATAAAAAAACATTTATACTAAGGATACAAATTTATAAAGTAAAAAAAAAGTATTATTGACAATAACAATCTTCGTAAGAGGTGTGTATCTTGGTTTTAAAATTTGCGCATATTTGCATTGCGTTTAGGATTTCGCATAATGGTGAGGCCATCCCAGATTGCGTTCGAATTATACCGCAATATGCCACATTTATGTAATGCGAGCGTCAGTTGCAAATGTCGCATAATATATATTGGTCCTTTTTCTAAAACTTAAATCATATAGAAGCAACCCATATAGTTTAAACAGCTTTTGTGACACTTGTAAAAACCGGTCCAAAACAAACACAATATAAAGTAACTTAGTGACTATTTGTATGTTTATTGCATTTACTTGGTTTTTAGGGAATATACCATGTATAATAGTTTTCGTAATTTTTAATACTAAACGCATTGTGTCCATAATGCGCTCGCAATTGCATCACTCATCGCCCTATGGGACCTTTAGCTCTTCGGACCGTGGAAACGCATTTCAAACCAAGATTACGATCAATTTGGGATGACCAGATCCCGTAGAATAATAGATAAAAGATTCTTAGCTTGGAGCAATTTTCTATTATATTTAATTTCTCAATGACAACGTACACTTAAAAATAAGAACGAAAATTACAATGCATATCCCAGTCTTAAGGAACTAATAAGAAACATGGAAATGAAGTAATCAAAAGGTCAGTGCATGAATGATAAAAGCAACTAGTGGCAAGTATTTAGTCTTCAAATAAGTGGGTCGGGTCGGCTTTGTATGCATGAGACACATATCAACACCCCCCTCCTAAAAATGATGCAGGACCACGGGGGTCATGCTAAGATTGAAGGAGAAGTGTGGTGGTTTACAACGGTGATCAGGTTGGTAGTTTTTGGGGCTGTGTAGCAAGTGTAGGAGAGTCCGTCAACTAATCTTTTTTGCTTTTCAATGGGGGTTAATTTCTTGATTGGTAGAGTTTGAGGCAGTTGGGGACCACGGGGGTCATGTTAAGATTGAAGGAGAAAGAAGTATGGTGGTTTACAATGGTGACTAGGTTGGTACTTTTCGGAGCAGTTGTAGCAGTCCTTTCTGCTTTTCAGTGGGGGTTAATTTTTTGATCGGTAGTGTTTGAAGCGGTTGGGGAGGGTTGTCTTAACAATTCAGAAAGGGATCTGGAGGAAGGACTATGACACAATTACTTAAGCTTTCAAACTCCGTTTGATAGGCGGATACGGTGGTGGTTTGGCGGAGTTTAAACAAGACAGCTTGATGGCTGTAGTAAGTGGAAGGTCCAAATGGGGTTTTGAGGCACGAGTGAAGACGTCCGACTTTGTGAGGAAATGGTTGTTGCTGATGTATTTGTACCAACTTAGAGCCCCCTGGTAAAACAGAATCCAATCAGGGCCAAACGTCGTGGTGGATCAATGTTGTGAAAAGTGAAATATTGATCTGCTTGGAAGAGCCAATCAAGAGGGTTTGAGCAGTCAAAAGTGGGTAAACAGCTTAAGTGGTCGGATATCAAGCCTGTGGGGTGTGGTGGTGTGTGTGGATGTGGAGGTAATGTATTTTTGGTGTTGTTGAAGACAAGTGAAGTTGTGTGTCGAAATTGAAGAGCCAATTGTTTCATGATCATGTCTTGGTTATCAACGAGTTTTGATGTGGAATTGGTTGCTTAAAGGAGTTTTACCAAGGTTTTGGCGATAAAGTTCATGGTTTCTTCGAGGTGGGGATCTCGTTTGGGAGACATGGCTGATAGCAATGAAATCACCACTACATTTAGCCATGATTGTGTTACATGTTAAGGATGCTTTAAGTCGGTACAAATACCTCTTCAACAACCACCTCCTCACCACGTGGAACGTATTCACTCGTTTTCTCAAAACGTGATTCGGACCCTCCACATACGGCAACCATCAAGCTGCCTTGTTTAAAGTCTGCCAAACCACCGGAGTATTTGCAAACGGAGTTTGAAAGGTGAAGTAATTCTGTCATAAGCCTTCTTCCGGATGCTTTGCTCAATTGCTTTTCTCCGGGCATCACCATGATATTCAACAAGAGCAAACGTTTTGACCAAATTTATTGCAGACAAAATGATCAAACCCTCAATCGTCCAAAAACCACTCCATATTTTGGTACTACAATCCAACTTCGGCAAATGACCCAACCATGTTGATAACCACTCTGTAACCGCCTAAAACACTCTGAAAACCGGCCAACAATTCCTTCTCTCAATCCGAACATCATACCAACTGGATCTGAGCCTTCACGCGCTAACCTTGTCTTAGAAAGAGGGGGGGGGGGGGGATGGGGGTATTGATATGGGTCTCATGCATACTAAGCCGACCTGACCCATGCGGATGACATGATCCGGTTTGATGACTAAAGACTTGCCACTAATTCCTTTTACATTCATGCATTGTTTTGAATTGTTCTCGTGCACGTTATTTTTAATAAGTCACATGCATTAGTTTATGAAGTGGTACACATACTTCCTTCCAATGTTTCTTATTAGTTCCTTAAGACTATGATATGCATTGTAATTTGACTAATTTCCTTTGAGATATATAACAGAATAACTCCAAGCTAAGTCTCATTCTTTATCTATTATTCTAGGGAGATTGATCATCTCAAAGTGACCGTTACAGTGTGTAAGAGCAAATGTGTTGCAATTATAAACTAAATGGATGATCAAATATATGTACTAGGGTTTCTAGTCAAATCATAAATAAATATGAAAATAGGTAGTTGCTTATGCATTATGAAGACTAGTAGGGTACCGGCACCTTGTTGCTGCAGTAGAACACTATGATGGTGGTTGGCGTTGTCCAGACGCATAAAAGGCAGACGATGGATGTATATGTGATTTTCTAAATGTCTTTTTAATCTTTCATAATAAACTCCCAATATACAACTAAGTGAGTTGATATTCCAGCATAGCCCTCAATGATATGTGGATATGCAATTTAAAAGCAATGTTAGTACTTAACATCAGTTTTGACTACTCTCTTTGAAAGGAGAATACTTCCTAATTTACCCGTATTAGTTGGCAAACTACTTTAGTATAAACGTAACTACATCTGATGTGGTGTGTAACTGTGTACCTCCTAGGTAACAGATATTGTCACAAACAAGAATGATTATATTACTGTTATTGTTAAAAAAATAATTATTCTTAGTTCTATTACTATCGCTGCCATAATTGCTAGCATCTCACTAATGAGGAATTGAATCTTGACATGTGTCTCTCTCTTCATAAATTAGTTCGCTAATTTAAAGTGTATTTGGATATTTACAGGAAGACCTTGCACAAATGGGTGTGATGATACGTCACTACAGCAACAAAGAACTGAAAGGCTATGTTCGTGTTTCTGTTGGAAAACCAGAACAAACTGACATTTTAATGGATTGCATCGGTCGTCTCTCTTGACTGAAGCAAATTGTGTTGTAAGAAGCAAAATTCTTTTCTCGTTATTGTTTTCAAGATTTGTTTCTAACTGTCAGGAACCCCTACAAGAATCATAAAGATGTCACCATTTTTATGCATCTTGTGAAAATATTCAGAATTCTTCATTTTTGAAGTGTGCTAATAACATTTTGCGCGAGCTTCAAATTTTTAGTATAATAAAAAATGTGAATTTGCAGCTCTTCTGGGTTAAGCAAGATAGATTTTTCATTTTTTCCTGTTGACTTGATTCTCGCCTTCCTTTTCTAGTTTCCTCCTTCCCCAAATAGCTTGCATATTGTTCTCATTGGGATAAGAGTTCGGTCAAACTTCGTAAAAGGATTTGGCTTGTTAGATCATCTACCAGGAGTCGAATATTGTTCATAACTATAAGAAAGCCATTTATCTACAATTACTAGTATGGTATAGGTCAAATTGAGCTTGTTAGGGAGTTGGTTATTAAGATGCTAACATGCAAATGCAAACATGCCTGATAAAGTCTTTGTTAGGACAGTATCTAAGACAATTCATCCCAAATAAGATGAATAAGTGCACGTATTATGAAATCAAGCCTACCATAGGTGATCCACCTACTACTAATGTTTCTTATCCACAATACCGATTATCCGAAGTTTGGTCAGTTCTAAAGTAAACCAGTTCTTCACGGATTGTTCAAGCTGTCATTTGGTAATTTTTGGTCGATGGTCGCATATTCATGACAACCGTTTTATCAAGTGATATCTTCTTTAAGTTTGGTTTTTTGCAAAGAGTTGGCAATATGTGTCCCTGCTTAACCGTTCACATTTGAAGTTTAACTGGGTCAGATGTAACAGTGCGAGTTTTCTAGTGTAGAAATTTTTTTGTTTCAATACCAATATTAATATATTATCTTGCAAGGGGCCATGTAATCTTATTAGCTCGAAGTGTACCAAAATTTTTTTTTTTGAAAGGCAGCAAGATTATATTAAACCACGTGCGAAGATCAACAAAGAGGCATCTCATCACCACAACCAAGACAATTAAGGAAAAGAGACCCCAGAAAATGAAAAAAGAAGACAACAACATTTTGCCCCACAAAATTCGGGCATTACAACTGGAAGAAAAACAACTCACATGGACCCATACTAAAGATTGTTACCAGTTTCTCTTTCTGGGCTACCATCTTCTAGGTTTGCGAAGTCCTTGTGCAATTAGTTACGAAAACGAGGCCTAATAACATAAGTTAAAAAATATTTTAAAGAGATTCATTATAAAACCACTCTCGCTAGTATTTCCCAATGGAACATCTTAAATCAAACATTTGTAGTCATTTTATAGAACACATATGGATATATATATATATATATATATATATATATATATATATATATATATATATATATATATAAAATTTGAGGCACCAATATTTTAGAGGCCCTTTGCGACTGGCAATGGCGGAGCTAAAAATTTTTCCGTGGGATGGCCAAAACAATTTTTTTCGGGAAATACATTAAATGGGAGGGCCGAAATAAATTTTTTTTCGGAAATACACATGAGATCGCAAATAAATACACTAACGGGTTTAGACCTAGGGGGCCGGGACCCTCCCCGGACCTCACATAGCTCCGCCCCTGGCGATTGCACACCTCATACACCCTCGAATACGGCTCGCGTCTGAGTTAATAACAAGTACTGAAGGTGATGGTCAAATCCAAATGATATAGAATAATCATGAGTTAACTTGCTAGGATGTTTCTCGTAGTACAATATCGTCAAGTAGCTTAACTGAAACTCAAAAGCCAATTTACATACATGTGCTCTTCGTAATGACATCGATTGTGACGGTTTGACCATAGAATGCACGAAGCATCATACAGAGGGAAGGTACTGCTATGCAGATATGAGCTAAAATTACCGCACGCCTGGTAGCATGCATATGTATGGATATTGGATAACATGCATTCGTTTATATCAATCATTGCACTTCATAAAGATGTTTGAATTCTATAATAAATACATAACTTTCTTACACTATTGTCATAAAGTATATAACCATATTGTAAACTTTGGTACTTCTTTAGAGATATAACGACTTCCATTCGTTACTCAACATAAATTTATATCTGGTCACTTTGTTCAAGTGGACTAGTGAAATAGTTAATTGATCACTCCTATATATAAATGCTAAATTTAATAGATGTTTGGCATTGCTTTTTGATAGGGATTAAACGATTATCATGGTTTCAGAAGTCAGATAATCAGTTAAGGGTGTTTAGCAAAAACTTTCTGATAATTGATTATCTGCATTTTGAGAGGATAAAACTACAAATTAACGTTTACTATTTTTCATTAAGAATTAACGTTTAGATTTACATAGAGGATAAAAATGTTGATTTGAAAAGCAGGTTGTTGCATCGGAACTCAGTTTTTGAAATAAGTCTTTTACATTATAAATTATAAATAAGGGTTTATTTAAAATACGTCAGTAAACTTTCAAAAATATTCGCATAAAGGTGGCAAAATTTTATTTTGTTTATTTGAGTAACTGAACTTATGAACATGACATTTGAGTCACTAAACTTATAAAAATATTCGTATGTTAAATAACAAAGAGATATATTATTAATTGTGTTTTGTGTGATTACATATGTATTTATAATAAATATGTAGGTTATTAGATAAGCAAGCACTAATCTAAACCTATTGGACTCAAGCCCAAAATTAAGCTTTCACTAACCTAGTCATCTAATAACGTATACATCATTGTAAAACACGACATTTATATTACTTAGGGAATATATTAGCTACAATTTATTGTAGCTAATTGGCTACAATTTTGTGCTTTAAATGTGGGTTTTTTGTTCTTTTTGTGGGTCCCTGATTCTTTTCTGTGGGTCCCAGATTCATTGTTAGTGTATTTTGTGTGAAGAATTGTAGCCAGTTGGCTATAAAAATTGTAGCCAAGCTTTCCCCACTATTACTTAACTTATCAAAAAAATATGTGTTCATAGTCACTCGTATTAACATTAAAATTATAACATAGAAATGTCAATTCTTTTAAGTACAGTAAATCAAATGAACAAAATGAAAGTTCATTACTTTAAACGCATTTCTTTGAAAAATTTAAAGAGGTATTTATATATTAGCCTCATAAATTACTATTGCACCTTTCAAAGATGTGTAGAAGATTGAAGGCGGCTCAAAGAGAAAGAAAAGAGGAAGAGTGGCTTATGTGCGAAAATAAAACCCTCTTTCTAAAACGGGAGGTGATATCTCCACGGAAGATATTACTTGGTACACAGAAAATTAAAGCATAAAGACTTTTATACCCCTCGTTATTTACAACCTCTTTCTAAGCTTTTGACAACTTCAACACGTACCACCTCTTTACGAGCCACAATCTCCACGAATATCTCAGGTTCCAAACAACAGTTTTGGTCTTTACTTGATCGAAATTTTTCGAGATACTCTTAGAATATTAATTTAACATTTTTATTTTTTAAGAAACTTCTAGTTGTGTAGTTCATGGCTACAGAAGCTACTTAACCATATATAGTTATATACTGAATTAATCCCAACCGATTTTTTCCTATAAAAACATCCGGTCCTGGTAACTCTAATGCTCTCCTAAGAGGTACCGCACGACTACCAATTTATATTATCTGTATAAATCCAGAGGGACATGCATGACGATTTTGCAGCATGCAATACTGATTTTTCTAGACTCTTTGGTCATGAACTTTTATATATAACTGGTCCACGACATGATCGGAAGCACGTTCGTGTAAGAACTTGTGATTGGGTCAAGGTTTCATAGCCACTTTGATACTTCTTTTTCTTTTCTATTATTGACGTCTTAATGGTTTTTGATGTTCCTCTTATCTTTTTCTCAAACATCTCAAGGAGTGGATATGCTAAGTCCTGAAAATATCCACATTCGGCCATCAAACCAAATTGTATGTAAGTGTTCTATTGCGTGGTTTTACCGTTTTAAAGAAGCCATAAACTTCTGTATCTAATTTTTCTGTTCCGGATAAGCCATAGAGCATAGAGTTATGGTGGCCTTGTAGCATATTTATTACATTAATATTGTGGCATGTTAATTTTGATTAGAATTGGTCGAGTTCAAATTAGTTAGGGTTGATGTGGAAGTAGAAGTCAAGGGCTACGGTGGTAAGTGGTAACCCGATGAGTAAGGAGCATGTGTTGAGAAGAAAATATAAAAAAGAAGAATTACTATTAAAAAAAAGTAAAAAAAGGCGTAAACTGTGAGGGGCATAACGGTCTTTCTACATTAATTTGCTGTGTATTTAGTGAAATCTTCCTAGGAAATATCACCTCACTTTTAAAACTTGATAACGCTTCGATGTGTAAAGCTTTAAGCACTCCACTATTTTTGAGCCAAGCATTTGAAAGAGAGATTAGTAAGTAATTCGATTTGGGTGCTACTATATACATCAAGTAATTGACTAGTCAATGCATTAAAAGCTGAACATTTCATTTATTGTAAACTTATTTAAGGTGAAAAAGTAAAAAAAAAAAATCATAGGGAATGAAAAAAAGCAATTGAAACAATATAAATACTTTATACTCACTTTACTCTTTCTATCTTCTCCAAAATTTTACAGTCTACTCTCTTGCACATACAAACTTTTTCACATTTTGTCTTTCAAAATACCAACTGAAAACATCATGATTTATATATCCGGACAACCTACGACCAGTGCCTTTTGCCATATCCCCAGAAAACACCGGCGAGAACCACCACTACCGTTCGTCACGTCGCCGGAAAATATCGCCGGAACCACCATTGACCAGCCACGTGCTGTCGTCATCAGCTGCCGCTGCCGGAATCTTTAAATCCGACATTCTTACAACTATTAAGTATCACTTATGCTAGATCTGAGCAATTTTATTACTTGGGAATGTATTTTTCGTTCTTTTTGGAATTTATGTGTTTTTATTTGAGTTTACTTTTGATGTTTGTTGAAATTATGTATTTTAGAAACTGAAGATGATTGTAGATGGTAATAATGAAAGAGAAAAGATAATGGTGTTAAATTGTTACTAATTGATGATGGTGAGAGAGAAACAAATTAATGGTGATGATGGATGGTGAAAAAAGAGAGAAAAAAGTAGTACAGTAAAATTATTATTATATTAATATTAATTAATGATCACTGATAATTACAATGATTAGTGAATCATTTTGGTGTATTTGGACTTACCCTTCGATCTACTAAATATCTTGACAAACTCATTATTTGATTATTGTCTTATTATACAACATATCAACTAAGATTCTGGATTCTGATTCACATTTTTTTACGGTTGCTTAACTAATTTGATATTTCAAACTGCATATTTATTTTCAAATACCAATCTCAAACAACCGACGAGAAAACTTGTTTAGAATGTGTATTAAAAGGCCTCAAATGAGTCTATAAACCATCTTTTAATTAAAGTTTATATATCTATGTTACATATAATGAGAAAACACATTTGATTAAAAACATACAAAATGAATAATGTTGTTTGACACAAATACTCTTATTTATAAAAGATAATGCAACGTATTAATTATTTAATACTTAATTAAATTTTAATCCACAAACTATATCCACTCTCACTTACTTCACACTTATATAAACCGTCGCCGTTTATTATGGGTAATTGTTTATATAAGAATTACGAAAAAAAAAAACTAATAAAAAGTGGGTTATTCCTTCAATTGGTGTCATAGTCGTTGTAATAGGAAATTTTCATGGGATGATTGGCTTAAAAATCCTCATTTAATTACCTTGTAATATTTTTTTTTCTAGCTCCTTGCTAGTTAATAAAATTTGCCGTTCAAAAATAAAATAAAATAAAAAGTGGGTTGACAATATATTCACCATGATTTTCTCTTATTCTTGTGCAACAATCATGTTAAAAACATGAAAAGTCAAAGCGAGAGGATTTACTAGTTAGAGCATTAGGTGTGGTCTCGTTGAAGAACCTCGCCATTCCTACGTGGAGGGGGAAGAACCTCGCCGTTCCTCGCCGCCACACCGACCCACCCTCTCCGTTCCTCGCCGTTGGTCTGTTCTTCGTGGGCACGGCGAAGAGAAAAGTCTGACGGGTTTGTACCTTTTTTTTTTTTCTTCTTTTTCCCTTTCTTTTTTTGTTGTTTAAATAACTAATCATGTGATCTTAGAAAAAAGTGGTTACCTTGAAGCTCATTTTTGTCTTCTGGTCTTCGACGGCGGTATGTGTGTTGCTGTGGTTGAGAGACTAACGAAGGGTTTGTGATTTCTATATAACCAGCAACCATAGTTTTTGGATTGGGCTTAAGTTAAGGCCCGTGTAAATTGGTGAAGCCCATTTGATTTCTTGGTTTATTAAG
>LBNU01002552.1:75668-96019 GCA_014162995.1 Artemisia annua
AGAGATTTCTTGCAAGTAGTTTGGTATTTATACACAAACAAGTATCAGCTCTGGTGGAAACGGCGGCACCCTCAAAAGGGTTCCGCCCGTGTAACTCCAAGGTTCCGCCAGAACTGACACTACAAAACTTGCACACAAAGTTGTAATAAATCTCTCCAAGACAAACAAGGTCACATCTACTTATTTCATGCATTGACTCAATGTGGAATACTTTCAAACATGTGTAAGAACCAAAGATGGTCAAACACATAAACTTTCCATAAATGCATATTGATGAGATGTGACACTTTCTTTTTAAAGAAGTAAAAACTTATGTTATGTTTAAAAAGAAATGTAAAGTCTAGTTTATACAAGACTTAAAACTAAAATGATGATTTACTTATAAGTTAAAGTTTGTACTTTGTTATTAACAAAACATAGCAAAGATCGTAAAATATAAATAACGTTTTTAGGCGATATTTGTATTAACATCTTTAATAAAATCCATAGGAATGATAAATATAGACGACCATTAGACTTGCATAGACGACAAGAATGAAGCAGTAAGTTGAACTCTACTTGATGTGTTCTCGTTGTAGGTATAGATATGTTATCAAGTTTTACATTTATATTTAGCCGACTTAACCTATAACAAACAATAACGGGCAGTGTACCCGATCAAGGTATCCTAGTTGGTAAGTAGAGTGTCGATCACTAAGATTGGAACGTTAACACCTAAGTATCGATCAGTATTTTAATCCTAAAGTTAGCTCTAATTAAACCTAATCTAACGCAAGGGGGTTTTCAGCCTGAGAGACTGTCACAATGTGTAGATTAAGTAAACATTAAATAAAAGTAAAGAGGCGATTGACACACACGTACACAGATAGAAACGGATACAGATAAGAGGCTTGGCCGATAGTAAGGAAGATTTGTCACACGTTTAATTGCTTAGCTTATATAAGATGAGTACTAAAATATTTTCTCTCTTAGTAAATTCTTACGTGTATGCGTATATTCACCTTTATGATTACTAGGTTATGTATTATTTATCCCTTTTACAGACTTACATTAAATATGCAAACGATATTAATGAAGTAATTGTGCGAGCCTAAGGTCAACAAGGCATGATAAACTCAATATGTAATCAAAACATATGCATAATGATCCAATAAAACATCAAATACTCTGTATAAAAGCTGGAAACAATTAAGTCCGATCAAATAGTGAAAAAGACACTAACTCAACGATTAACAGATTGCTAATAAAAATCAAATGAATCTTCCTTTGAATTAAGGTACTACCAGAACCTTTTTATTGCTCTGAATTCGTCCTTTTGGAGGTGTCTTGTGCGGTCAAGTCGTCGCCTTCTGTGGTAGGTTATGTATATGCCGAATGGCAGACGAATGAGGTATTTATACATTCTGGAAACAGGATCGATACGGCGTATCTAGTTACCTGATTCGCCGTATCTAGATAGCTTAGCGTGGGGTCCAAGATTATTATATTCTGGAATATTCGTATACCGCCATAGGATACGGCGTACCTCCAATCTTTATACGGCGCATGTTCTTCAATATCTTGGATTATCTGGTGAAGTTTTGAGATTAATACGCCGCATATGAGGAATGTCATGCGGCGCATCTAGAGTAAAACAAGTCAAATCTTCTCATTGACCAAGGTTTCATATACAGTGCATGGGATAAACTATACGCCGTATGCTTCAAAGTCAGGCAATGGTCTTCATAATCGTCTAAGTCTTTACGTACGGTGTATCTGTCTAGAATGATATGGCATATCTTCCTTCAGTTCGGTAGACTTTTCCAACTTGATCCATTTTGCTTCAATTTACGTCCAAAATAGCTAACTTTCACGAAATGCTTGTTTATAACTGAGGTTTACAAAAGTAAGCAATTAAGTATCAATTCTCATATAAAATATAAAACAAGCGATAAACATAGAAAAAATAATGCCAATAAAATGTTGTTATTTGATATCATCAAATATCCAACCACTTGAACTTTACTTGTCCCCAAGTAAACCTTAAATTAAACTTATGAAAATGTATCCTGAACACGGTTTAGGATTTTTAAAGTTTAAGCATTCATTCGTTTTAATCATAATTGCACAAACAAACACTTCACAAAATAGGAAAATGAAATCACTCAAATTACTCAGCTAATCTATGTGGTAACATTTAAATAATTCGCTCAATTGCTCGGTCGTGACGAATATTCTATCATAAGCTTAGTAAGGATACACATCTCCATCGTTAAAGCTAAGGAGTAACAAGTCTAAAGCGGTAAATTGGGTTAAACATGATAAGGCTTAAGGGTTAAACCTAGCTTCGTTATCTCCAACACAAACTTAGCAGATCGCTGGCGCGTGCCCTCGATTCCTCAAACAACGGATGGTCACTAGTGTGTATCCCGGTTCGCTGGCGCGTTATTTTCATAACGAATGGTCACCAAGACATACTCCTGATCACTGGCGCGTCATTCGATTAGTCTAAAACTCGGATGGTCACTATCTTATTCATGCACTTGACATTCTCACTAAGACATTACTATATTCGGATGCTCGAAAGCTAACAACGAATACAGTAACTTGGTAAAGGGTTGGGATAAAACATTGAGAAATACATAAGTTGGTGTAAAAAAAAAAGAAAAAAGAAAAAAAAAAGAAAAAAAAAAAGGGTAGATAAAGTCCTAACAAGTGTGGTTAATTACAACCCAACCATCCCATGAAGAAGACACAAATCATAGACTAATTCACGCTTTAACACGAAAACTCACGCTTTAGTAGGTAGACACGAATTAGGCGCAATAATATCTCATAATTAAAGAATAAGCCTAAGTTTGCGTTCCCATAACGGCCAACTCCCTTGCAATCCATAAATATGATACAACAAGCTGTAGCNAACAAGTGTGGTTAATTACAACCCAACCATCCCATGAAGAAGACACAAATCATAGACTAATTCACGCTTTAACACGAAAACTCACGCTTTAGTAGGTAGACACGAATTAGGCGCAATAATATCTCATAATTAAAGAATAAGCCTAAGTTTGCGTTCCCATAACGGCCAACTCCCTTGCAATCCATAAATATGATACAACAAGCTGTAGCGATATCTCTTCTAGTACATAATTATATTTTACATCATTGGTTTATATAGGTTTGGGATCATATGCGTATTTTATTTTTAGTGTGGACGTACGGACATATATGGACCGTCCATTTCTAAATCTGATCTTAATAATAGGAAAATCAACATCTGACACTAAATTCACTAGTATCAATTGACCATGAAAATGATTTTTTTACTTTCTTTTTTGAATTTTTTTTAGCAATTCTTAATAATTTGTTAACTTTTTTTTAATTAATTTATTTATGTAGATTTAGATCTAAAAATCTTGATGAAACAAAGAAGGCGTGTATCTTCAGAAGTCGATCGAAATACTCCCTCCGTCCTAAATTTATTGTCCACTATTGAATTTTTTAGTCTTTCTTTTTCAACTTTGACCTTAAATATTTTTGTGGGTGTTATATAATATTTGATGCAAAATATATAAATGAAATGGGTCTTAAGTGTACTTTTCAATGGTATAAGTTTTTTATCAAGTATTATATAATAAAAATATATATTTATGGTCAAAGTTGAACCAGTTTGACTTTAAAATTCAAACTGGACAATAATTTTGAGACGGAGGGAGTAATAAACTATAAATCTCTTTCGCTAGTTGGGTTGGCGATTGCAGCTAGCCTCATTTATTGATGCTGTCAGTTTGAAGATTGGGTTTGGTAGGGCATAGTTTTTTGTGTTTTTTTTTTCGTGCGGTTGGTTGTCAATTTGATGATTGCTTTGTTATTTTTTCCTTCGTCCGACTACAGTTTTTTATTTTTTCTGAATACATAAACCAAAATCTCACATTATACATATTATGAATGCATCAACTTAGAACCATTTAGTTATAAAATATTTTACCACATAGATACTGCTCGCGTACCGCTTGTTACTGTCATAAACTTTTTTGTTGCTTCATTTCATTCGAAATAGTTGATTTGAATGTACCGACTTAGGTGGTTAATGTTTATAGTCTTCAAGAGGAATCGCTGAGATGCTTTTGTGCATCGATGCTTTAGGTGCTTTCTAAAGCTACTAAAGTCTTTAAGGTGTTTGAGTATACATGTATTTCAAAGGGCTTGTTTATTAGAAAAATTGTAAGCTATGTATTTGAAGTTTAATTCTCACGAGACTTTAATAGTTATGAGAGAATTTATCATAATAATCAAGGACATGAGGACATCTACTATAGTACTATGTATACAGCTTGTGTGGTCACTTTAGTGTTTAAATTCCAACGTTATCATCTTCAACCATGTGCCGTGTTTAATATTCAAAAATCGATACTTCTAGTTGTAGTGGAAGAATTTGGATGCATTGTATATATTATTTAATCATACAATATGGGCGTTCAAGGTTTCATTATTGTTTATGGCCGGGCTCTTTCACATGATTGTACGAAGTATCTAGTTTTCGATTTTTGTTAGACGTAATTTGACCATACAATTAATTATATGGGCGTTCAAGGGTTCATTATTATCATTATTGTTTACTTCTTTTAGTCATTGATGTTCGTCACTTGTATTCTTGGTTAGATTAATGTCTCAAGAGTTGATATATAGATAGAACATGGTGATTATAATCTGTTTACTTGTTGTCTAACAATGTTCACGAGATGGCGAGGCATAACTAAGTATGGGTTAACATTAAAGATTTAAGGCACGCAAGTATGCGTAAATATGGTATTAAGTTTGACATAAAATCCAAAGCCTTTAGTATAGTGGTATCAAAGTGATTTATTAACAAAATGTTATGTGTTTAAATCTTGTTAGAACATTTGTGAGATAGCGTGAAATAGATGGCATAAGTTTGTAACAGTTTTTGTTAAAAGTTTGACGTGGCAAAACATGCCTTTAATAATAATGACTGTTCTTTACTCCACTATAGATCTAGGCATCTAACTTGTAATACATGATTAAACCAAAAACATGGAAATCTTCATTTTCTTCCCTTCATGGGTTCTCACAGCATTACTAGTCCTTTTTATGTCCTTCATTGTATATAGTCGAAAATCATCGTCGAATGTTGTCTATAAGCTTCCCCCAAACCCTCCAAAGCTTCCGATAATCGGAAACTTGCACCATCTACTCTGGCAACCTCGTCCTCAAGCCCTTTGGCAACTTTCCCAAAAATATGGTCCAATCTTTCACCTCTATATTGGTTCAAAACCTTTACTTGTTATATCTTCATCTGCCATGGCCAAACAGGTCATGAAAACTCAAGATCACATATTTTGTTCGCGTCCGAATTTCAAGGCTACGAAGCGTCTAACGTACAACTTTCTGGATATCGCCTTTTCACCTCAAAGTAGTCTTAGACGCGAAAAGCGCAAGATCCTTGTATCCGAATTCCTTGGTCCTAAAAAAGCTAAATCTTTCAACCAAATCTTGGTGCTAGAAACTGAAAGCATGGTTCGTTCTCTATCATTAGATGTGTCGAAAGAAGAGGTTAACGTAAGCAAAATATTTTTAACAACGGTTAAGGAAGTTGTTTGTAAAGCGGCATTTGGTATGAACTATAAAGAGAAACCTAGTAAGCTAGGTTTGTCATGGCAAGAGATCCTTGATGAAGCTGCCCTAATGCTTAATGGATCACTTGGTGACAATTTTCCATGGTTGGGTGAAATATTTGACATAGTTAGCGGATGGAATAGTAGGTTGGAAAAATGTTTCGCTAATCTTGATGCCTACATCCAAATGATCCTTGACGAGCATCTTAATCATAAAATTGAAGAAATATGCGACGAGGACAAGGATTTTGTACATAGATTAATCGAGTTATCTTCGAATGAGAATGCTTCTAATCACCGGTTGACTAAAGATGATATGAAAGCTGTTATAATGGTAGTAAACAATTTATTGTTTAGTTTAAAAACAGTATTATGTAAATATTTCGTGACTAATAAAGAAATATATGTTTTCAGAATGTATTTACAGGGGGAATTGACACAACTGTTTCATCCATGGAATGGACTATGTCCGAGATTGCTAAAAATCCTAGAGTGATGCATAAGTTACAAAGCGAAATTAGAAACACCGCAGGAAAGATACAAAATGTAAGTGAGATGGATATCACTAATATGACATACTTAAGAATGGTGGTGAAAGAGTCGCTACGACTACATCCACCTGCCCCATTGTTGGTTCCACATGAATGCTTTAGCCATTGTCAAATTGGTGGTTACGACGTCTTTCCTGGGACGTCAGCTATACTTAATGTATGGGGGATAGGAAGAGATCCAAGCGTATGGGGGGAGAATGCAGAAGAGTTCTATCCAGAGAGGTTTGAAAATCTTGATGTTGATTTTGGAGTGGGGAACTTTGAGATGGCTCCCTTTGGAGCTGGGCGGAGATCCTGTCCAGCTATGAACACGGCTCCGATAACTGTAGAGTTCGTGGTCGCAAACCTTCTATATTGGTTTGATTGGAAAGTTCCTAATGGTGCAAAAAACGAAGATTTGGACATGGAAGAAGAGGGTACCCTAATTGTCCATAAGAAATCACCGCTTTGTCTTGTTCCTACAAATATATCTATGGCCTAGCTTTGCCTTGTTGCGAGTCGATTTGATACATATGTTGTTAGAGTTGGTCACTTAAACATGTGAACCACGTACCCAATTATCTTTCTGTATGAACTACATCGATCAAGAATTTGTTTACACCCGCGATTTAGATTAATCTTTGCAACTTGCCAATTTATAATGTGTGTCGAATTTGATATTGTTTTGTAGAGTACATGTTTTACAATCAAAATTAATTTTGTTTACAATATGATTTATATCGATAGTCGACTGCTAAGTATTATTATCGCTTATTGGGCTTTCATGCCTTCAGCCCTAAAATGATGGTGCCCTCTCAGTTAAAAACAGCCCACTCACTCACTAAGTAAGTTAATTCATTAAAAGAAAGTTAACAAAATTGGGCAATTCCATATATACCCAAAACAAATATCATAATTCCATATTTCTCTCAAAATATGCTTTAAAAGCATTTTACTAATGCATTAAAAACTTGTCATTTAAGTAAATATGAAATTATAAAGTTTATTTTGAGTATATATGAAATTTTCCATTTAAAAAAATATCACCCCACCACAAGCAAAAAAATATGAGAAATGCAGGATAAAAAAAAAAAAAAAACAATCCCTACACCGCCTAACTGAAGGAACAACAAAAGAATTAAAAATTGGAATTGCAAGAGAGAAAAATGAGGGGGGGGGGGAGCGCGGGGAAAAAAAATAAATGGTTATAGAAGGAATTTGTAAGATAAAAGTTAAGAATACAAATCTCAAAAAAAATTACGTGAGAATAAACTTTAATCATCAACTTATTCTTAAATGTACAAGAGCAAGTGGAATCTTTTTTATATATAAAATAATAATAAAAAAAAAAATAATAAGCTATTATAATATATTAACTATGATAATAATATATTCAAGTATAGTATATATTATAAATTATATTATTAAATAATATCAATAATAATATTATATATAAAGAGATTGATATATATGATAATATAATATATATAAAATTATAATTAAATAAATATGTTTTGGGTAAAACCAAGTCATTATTTAAAAAATAAAAATTCCTCTTAATGTTGAGGTGTTACCTTTTTTTTTGAGTGCTCAAGAAGGGAGAACTAGTGCTTACTCTTAACATGAGAGGGGATAAAGAGCTTGATTGTTAAGGAATATACAGCTCGACTGTTAAAGAGAGGAGAAAGGAGAAATAGCTCGGCTACTTAGGAGGGAATTGCATTTTTGTAATTTTTTAATAAATACCAAAAGTTATTTGTCAAATAAATTTGCTTGGTTAAGTTAATACGTTGTTTCTTATCACATTTTATTTTATAAAGTAAATCATGTTTTTATGCTTCGGTAACGAAAATATGTGTATTAATTGCTGCCTCTTTTTCATGCAACATTTTATTGGTTACGAGGCATGCAGAACCCGTGCTACGCACAGACTTTGAAGCTAATTGTTAATCGCGTGTTGTTTCTGCGTATTTATTAGTTATTGTAGTTGTTGAGGTCTAGTCAAAACTCAAAATAGTATTCAGGTTTATAGCCTTCAAAGACCAAGGGACGGCTTGTAATTTTGTCGTGATAGTATTTAATCTTATAAGTCCAATAGTGTACACCATTACATTGTTCATTTATTCGGTTATCTAAGTGTTTATAGTGATTTTCGGCACTAATTTTTGTCATATTTGAAACTAACTTTTTGGTCATGGACGGACTTTGCTGGTTAATAAGTTTTGGATTTTAGATGCACGTGAGGTTAATTTTTGTTTTAATATGATCTGTATCTAATTGTTCATTAATATTTTTGTAAATTGGTGAAGTGTAAGTAAAATAGTGCATCTAACTGAGACGTGTTGCGTAATGTTTAGCTAAATAGTTATACGACATGATTATTAACGATTGATAAATTTGTGAAGAAAAACAATAATTAGATGAATCATACGAAGCATATGTTTATATGTCTGAATCAATCTATTTGATGTCAAGGAAGCTTCCACTAAATTATTTAATTCTTTATCATGAAAAAAATTTCAAGAAAAAATTGCGGATTCTAAACGGGCTTTTCGTCTTCTTCGACATTTAGTGGCCCAACTTCTTTAGCTATCCCATATACAGAATATGCTCTTCGTCTTCATTGGCATTAAGTGACCCAACTTTTTTAACCATCCCATATACAATTGATGAACATCAATGGTCCCATGAAAAGAACATCATACTACATTACTACCTAACAATCAACGTAAACACAGGAACACTATACTACCTAAGAGAATGCCGGAATAAACACAAAAAAGATACTGAAACATGACATGTAGTTTCATAGTAACCAAATTAAGAGGGTACTTAAAGTTCTTTTTTTGGTAATTGTTTATTGCAGCATGGAAACAACTCTAAAACAACTTATTATAGCTGCCTTAATCAAATAATCATTTTAAATAAGCAATCCCCAAACATCCTCATTATTGTTCATCCAATATATCAAAACACATTAATGATTTTGGTCGAGCTTAATCTATTTCAAAGAGCCCCAAAAAGATGGAGTATTAAATATCTAAGCAAGCAAATAAGCTTCTTTTTGCGGGTCCCAAAATAAGCTCCAGAGAATTTTGATTTTGCTATTAACATTGTCTGTCATATCCTTTAAAATTAATATAATACATGTTTTTAGTGAAAACAGGAAGAATTTCAAGAACATTGCTCATTCTTGCAACTTAACTCACTGAGACCGGCCATATTCATGCTTTGCTGGTGTATCCCCATATTAACCTTGTGAATCTACACATAACGATCAATTAGTTTCAATATGTTTCAAAAATGTTGGTGTTTCAAAATTAAAACAATCAATTTACTTATCAAAAGCGTCAAGCTTGTTTAGATCATTGCACAATCTTCTCAACTTCCTTATTCAACTTCTTTTTTTCTTTCATTGCCTTCTTCATTATAGGGACAAATACATTTGTCCGTCAACCCAAACTACTCATCTTGACTGGAACGCAGTTAACACAGTTACCCAAACCTGCCCATTTTGCCACCTTTAGTATAAGTCTTCCAAAATCAAATTGGATATTTACCCCAGTATCTTGGCTACACCTATTGTCACGGAATGCAGAACTGATAGCATAATCTTGACCTTCTTGAAGATGACCTACTGTAGCAGTTGCTGGTGGTGTTAATAGTCTACACTCACACGAATAAGAACATTCAGCCTTAAACATCAGTTGTTGATACAAAAGTTGGGCGTTCCTTATTTGAGTATCAATTGGATCTTTAATGCTTGAGACCTGCACACCAAGAAAGAAAAGAAACACCGTTAGGCTTATCGTGGGATTGTCTCCCATGATTATCCTCCGGCGTGAGAGTAAGTAATCGGTTTTTAGGGTTTGTAGAAGAGTTAGGGTTGTGATCTCGTACCTCAATGAGAGCCGTGATGCCCTTTATATACACACGAACCCTCGTAGGTTTCGTGCCACTTACTCTTCGACGTATTACGCCTTATCCGGTCCCTTGATCTTTATTCATAAATAAAAGATCCTTATCAAGACCATAAATAGATTGGGCTTTGGGCTTTCGTGAGCCCAAATCCTTATTATGATAGCCCACGCATAGTGGGCTTAGTATTAGTATCGTTTGCCCCTCGGGTTCGTGACCCGAGTAGGGACTATACGTCATCATGTCCCCACAGTCTAGTATGCGCACGGTGCAACCGCGGATGCTAGACTAACAGGCGTAACGAAAGAATGCTCCAGCATACGTGGTGGATAAGTTACAAAGCTTTCCCGCCAAAAAGAATATACCCTGAATCTAGTCCAAATAAATCCAAAGAACTAACCTCGAAAAATGTGGGAAAGTGCAAAAAGTGTTGTATCCTTTGAGTTCCTAACCACACGATTGGAGCAAGTGGGTTACACGTGTCAGCCATCCATGGACGTGGTAACCCTATATAAACTATCGCCTCCCTTTCACTGTGATTATCACAGTAAACATTCACATTTCCACCATTGTCAAACCTTTAAATTTAGTCAAGAAACCAAGCGTTTGTTAAGGTAATAGCGCGTGCGCATCTTCAACCTTAAGATAATAAGAATGGTTCTGCAATTATCCAACTTTGCCTCCGAAATAAACAAGGATGAGCTACGTCAGTTCGCCTCGGATTATTATATCCCTCACGCGTTGCATCCGGTAGTACCGGTGGCAACCGCGTCTATAGCTGATTTCCCTGAGGGTAAGGTGGGGGTATACGCGCGCTTTTTTGAATTCGCGAATCAGCGCGTGCCCCTTTCCTTATTCTTGTGCGATGTTCTTAATTATTATAGTCTTCATATATCTCAGTTGCATTGTATAGGCGCAACTAAGATAACTAATTTTGAGGTAAATTGTCGCCTGTTGGCAATTAATCCAACGATTCATCTTTTCCGCGCGTTTTACCACTCAACGTGGTCAAACGGGTGGGTTTCCTTTGCCAAACGCGCGGGGCGTTTGCAGTGTTACACAGAGAAATTGGACGCGCTCAGGAATTGGCGTGAATATTTCTTCTGGGTAGACGATGTGTTTTTCCCTTGGGATTTTGCTTTTTATACCCAAGGGTTGCTTCCGAAGGATGAGTGCCCAGCCCCCGGGACGTATAGTGCAGATGACGCGGATACTATAAATACCAACCGTATCCCTATCCGTGCGTACCCGGAAGAGTTCCTGGTGCATATGGGCATCAGTCGTAACTACTTCCAACCGGAGGCAGAAGTGCCAACATTTTTGTATGAGGATGGTCGGGGTGGGTGCTTGTCCTTCATTCTCTTTGTCTTGATAGTGTAAGCGCTCTTCTTCGTTGGATTGCTTATCTAACTCTTGCTGTTTTATTGTGTTTGTTTCATGCGCAGAGATGGACCTATTCAGTGTAGTCCGACTGGAGAAGCCCAAGCTAGTGACTGTAGGGGTGCGCCCCTTGAGGGAGGGCGAGACGCCAATTATGGAGGCTACCGCGGGGCGCACCATGGAGTTTGCGCAAGAAGAGCCCGAGGAGTCCCCTCCAGTGGCGTTACAAGTTACTCCCGTGCAGAGTGTTCCCCATTCTAGGGAACAATCCCCGGAGGCAACTGAGTTGCGCACTGGTTCTTCCGATGGTATGCAGATCCTTGAGCCAGAGGAAGTTGGCCAAGGCGTGAAGCGCAAGGTAGCGTCTTCTGGTGGTGATGGCGCGAGTTCCTCCAAGAGAAAACGCCATCTAATTACTGCTGAGCCATCATCTGCAGAGGAGGATGCGTCCGCCACTGATGCGGAAAAAGATGTTGCCAAGTCTCCTCCCCCCATGTAAGTAACATAACTTGCGTGTATTGGAACTTCAATTCTCTTACTGCCTTTTGTATTATAGACTAAATTTGATCATATGGGTGCAGTGATGAAGTTGTTGAGGATGCTGCTGCTTTTGCGCATAAGTCGCCACCCAGGGCGAGCTTTGTGCAATCTGATGAACCTTAACAGAGGAGCGAAGAGACTGAGCTAAGGGCGCTAGGTGATATGCCTATGGATAGGTTGGTGGAGGAGCTGGGTCTTGCTGCTGCGCATCAGGCCGCCTTGGTCGCTCAGCTAAAGACCAGCTATTCTGGTGAGAGTAGCCGTCTTGCGGGGAAGGACGAAGAGATTGCGTTGCTAAAAGCGCAGCTAGCTAGTGCCCATGCGGCAATAGAGTCTTCTGATGCGTACGCCCGGAAGCTTGCATATGAGAGGATGTCTCTCTGGGCCCAAGTAGACAAGGAGCGTAATGCTTTGAGTGAGTACAAGTCGACTTGTGTCTGGGCGCTGAAGTACATGGAGCAAAATAAAATCCAACACTTCGCACAGTTGGATGACTTTCAAAAGGTTGTGGAGGATTTGCTGCAGAAGCAGGAGGAGAAGCTGCGCGGGTTGAGTGTGGAGTATGATGAGGAGTTGTATCCTCACTTAGTGTCCTCCATTGCCGAACGCAGGTAATATTTTGATTCCCTTTCTCCTTTGAATCTTAGATATTCATTTCCTTTGAACTTATTGTCTTATGATGTTTTATTCGCAGGTGGCTGATCAGTCATGGCCTTCGTTTGGCTGCGCTGAACACTTTAGAGTCCTAAGAAGTGAAGGGCGCATTTGGACATGTGGTGCAGTGTGCACTTGCTCGTGGCAAGGCGGAGGCCATCGAAGAGCTGTGCGAGACCAAAGTGCTGGCAGTGCCTCCCTCAGAAGTACCTGGGGTACAATGAGAGCGCCTCTGGTGAGCTTGTTGATGCCATGGAGAAGATGAAGCTGCTGGAGCTTCCGCACATTGCCCAAATGGAGCGTGACCAGGACTTTCCTATAAGCGTGAGCATGCAAGGGTTGACTTTAGCAAGGCACTTATCTGAAGATGCTGAGGCGCAGTCTGACTACTTTCTCAAGCCAGATGTGTCACAGCTGCATGTGCCTGTGTTTGCGCGCCCACGCGACCTGCTCAACCCTTTTGCTCTTGAGAGGGAGATTCCCCTTAAGGAGTCTTTAGAAGCCCACGCTCTAAGATTGGCTAAGAAGAAGGGTATAAAAGGGAAAGCCATCCTTTGTGGCGTCGGTGCAGCTCATCTCCCCAGGTCCGATGGGGTGCCTATTAGCATGCCAACAGTATCACCCAATGATGTTGAGCTGTTAAAGAAGCTTGGGGATGCTAAGAACGCTGCAGGCCATAGTAGTAGCTCCAAGCTCAGGCGTACTTCTAGTGTTTAGGCTCCTTATTGTTTTTTTTTTGTACAATAGATGAACAATTTTGTATGTACAATCTATGCCTTTCGTATAAACTCGTAGTTAATGAAAAATCAAATTGACTTGCATGTTTGTTTTCTAATGTTGGCACTTATCTTCTTGTCTTTGCATAAAAGACAACCAAGAATCGTATGAACTCGTGGTTCTTTAATGGATGTGATTTTTGTACTTAGTCATTATCTTTACGTAAAAGACATTCGTGTTATGGCTAAGAATCAAACCGTTATATACTTAAGAAAATTTATAAAGAATCCATAATTGTGTATGAAGTTCATGAATTTTTACAAGTGTATGCAGCGTGTTGTAAATATCATTTTAAGGGGTCAAGAATCTTGGCTCGTAAGTTGTTAAACGCGCACAGTGTGCAATGTTGCGCATCCATCGTGGGGTGCGCAATGAACTTACGCCAACGTCTTGAGCGTAAGGTGTTTAACAAGGATGCGTGATCCAATGTTGATGGGTTTGCAACCCTCTTACTCAACGAGTTATTTAGTAGGTTTACTCATCCTTTTACCATCGTGGGTTTTTAATAAGTGCATGCACGCCATGTAGGCAAAAGGTAATATAATGACAATGTTTAGACATAAATAATATGTAAATAACAAAATAAAGTGTGTCGCGGAGTTAGCTAGAAACCGCGACATTAAATTAATACTTGCAAGTTTTTGTAAAGGAAAAAGAAAAAATTTGCCTAAACGAAACAAAATATAAATACACGGATATTTATTGGGCACGTACTAAAGTGCGAAGGTGTCCGTGTGTTGGGCCGTAGCCTTTCCTAAAGATAGCATCTCTTGAGATTGCAAATGTTCCATGTGCGTTGTAGCTCATGGCCATCCATGTCACGCAGCTTGTATGCGCCTTTTCCTAGTGCTTCAACGACCTCGTAAGGTCCTTCCCACTTTGGTCCAAGCTTTCCTGTGTCTTCTGCGTGGCTCGCATCATTAGCGCGGTATACAAAGTCGCCTGGTCTGAATGAAGTGTTTCGAACTTTAGCATCGTAGTATCCCTTCATTTTTGACTTGGCTTTTTCTTCACGTATCGCTGGGCGTTCACGCCTTTCTTCTTATAGATCCAAGTCTATACGCCGCTCGTCATCATTTGTTGTAACATTGACTTCCGCTGTACGAATAGTTGGCATCCCAATCTCGGCTGGTATGACAGCTTCTGTCCCATAGACAAGAGAAAAGGGAGTGTCCCCATTGCTAACCTTGATAGTCGTGCGGTGTGCCCATAAAACATGCGATAGCTCATCCACCCATCTTCCTTTGTGTCTGTCCAGGCGCGCTTTGATTCCTTCGCCTAGACTGCGATTTGCGCGCTCAACCAAACCATTGGTTTGTGTGTGTTTCACGGACGCGAAGTGTTGTGTAATATTTAGTTGCGCGCACAAGTCTTTGAACGGATTGTCACGGAATTGTTTTCCGTTGTCTGAGATGATTTCCCCAGGTAATCCAAAGCGGCATACTATGTTATCCCAAACGAATCGTTTTACTTGATTACCTGTTATCATTGCCACTGCTTTTGCTTCAATCCACTTTGTGAAGTAATCTATTGCCACAATAAGGAATTTCAATCCTCCTGCTGCAACATGAAAGGGGCCAGCAATGTCGATACCCCAATTGTAGAATGGCCATGGCGAAGTGATGGGTGTTAGCTCTTGCTGTGGTCGGCGCGGGATGGGTCTATGAACTTGGCAGTCATTACACTTCTTTATCATATCACACGCATCACGGTGCATCGTAGGCCAGTAGTACCCTGATCGCAAGGATCGTGCTACAACGGACCGTGGTCCTGAGTGCATACTGCATGAACCAGCGTGGATCTCTCGGAGTACGTAATCCGCCTGAAGAGGTCCAACGCACCGAAGCCATGGTTGTAGAAAGGATCGCCGATATAGGATACCATCTCGAAGTTCAAACCTCTGCGATGTACGCCGTATCCTTCGAGCGTCCTTCTGCTCCTGGGGTAGTGTACCTTTGCTTATAAATTCGATGATAGGGGTCATTCACGTAGGATCATGCTCCTCTATCACCGTGGATACCTCCATCTCCGAGATGGACTTGTTTTTTAAGATCTCCACCATGACTTGTTTTGACAGGTATGCAAAGCTTGTAGATGCGATCTTACTCAGTGCATCCGCTTTTTTGTTTTCTCCCCGAGGAACTTGTTTAATAGTGAACCTGTCAAAAACCTGGATTACATTTGCTTCTAGGTTACGTACACCCATTCGAGTTGCAATGCGTAATCCAGCAATTAAGGCTTCATACTCTGCCTCGTTGTTCGTGGCTGTGAATTCAAAACGCAGTGCATAAGTGAATTCCATTCCTTCTGGATTAGTGAGAATAAGGCCTGCGCCTGACCCATCCACGCATGAAGATCCATCCGTGAACAGGATCCATGGTTCTTGTAGCTCTACCTCGCTCCGTGGAGGTGCAGCATCGGTGTCTGGTTTCTCGATGATGAAGTCTGCTAGGATCTGCCCTTTGACCGCAGTGTGTGGTCTGTAAGAGATGTTATATTCGCCTAGTAACACACTCCACTTTTGTAATCGCCCCGATGCATCTGGTTTGGAGATAACTTGCTTGATAGGTTGGTCTGTGATCACCGCTATTGGGTGCACTTGGAAATACCTGCGCAGTCTTTTGGCGGCAAACACTAATGTCAAGACCAATTTTTCCATTGGGCTACAGTTAATCTTCGTTTTCTTAAGCGCTTTGCTCACGAAATATACCGGTGTTTGTACTAAATTCCTATCTGTCAGTAGCACTGCGCTGACTGCTCCATGAGTCGCGGATAAGTAGACAATTAACTCCTCTCCTGGCCGAGGTGCGACTAGCTTGGGAAGCGCTTCTATAGTTTGCTTGAGCTGTGTAAAAGCTTCTTCTGCTTCTGTAGTCCAACGAAAATCTCCCTTTTTTGTACACTTCTTGAGTGTTTTAAAGAGTGGGAGTGATTTATCCGCTAACTTGGACAGGAATCTGTTTAACCCGACTAGTTTTCCAATCAGAGACTGAACTTCTTTCAACGTGCATGGCGAAGGAAGTTGGATGACAGCCTCTGTTTTTTCTGGGCATGGTTTAATGCCATCTGGTTCTATCAAGTATCCCAGGAACATGCCTTCTGTAGCGCCAAAAGTGCATTTCTTAGGATTTAACTTCATGTTGATCTTCCGTAGTGTTCTGAATGTTTCTTCAATGTCGCGCACCACTTCGTCTTCAGTATGGCTTTTTATGACAAGGTCATCCACATAGACCTCTAGGTTGCGGCCCACTTGTTTTTCAAACGCATTGTCTACCAATCGTTGGTAAGTGGCGCCCGCATTCTTTAGGCCAAAAGGCATCTTCGTATAACAATAGACACATTGGCTTGTGTGGAAAGCTGTTTTTTCCTCGTCTTCCTTTGCCATTTGGATTTGGTGGTACCCTTTATATGCGTCCAAGAAACATTTGAAGGGGTATCCGCATAAAGATTCCACCTTCCAGTCTATCTCTGGTAATAGATAGCAGTCTTGTGGACATGCTTTGTTGAGATCAGTGAAGTCTACCACATCCGCCAACTACCATCGCTCTTCTTGACCATCACTGGATTGGAAAGCCAATCATGGTAATATACTTCTCGCATGATACCCGCGTCCACAAGATTATGCACTTCCTCTAAGATGGATTTTGCGCGTTCTGGAGCTTGGCCGCGCTTTTTCTGCCTCACAGGGGAATATCCTTGTCGGATTTGCAGCTTGTGCTCTGAGATTGATCGTGGCACACTAGTCATGTGCTTTGGTTCCCATGCGAAGATATCCAGGTTCTTTTGCAGGATGAATTGCTACCTTTATCAGACAGCGATCCTCCAAGCGATACTTGTTGCTCCGGGTAATCAGGATGAATTGCTACCTTTAGGTTTGGTATTTTGGTTGCGCGCTTTTCTGGAGTGTGTGTCATCTCACATGTAACCGTGTTACATTCTCCAGGTGGCACAGCATTATTGTAGAGGGTGACAATGCCGCCTTCTACTGGGAATTTGAGCATCCCATGTGCTGTAGACGGTACCGCACGCATGGTTGATATTCCTAATGCCATTGTATGGCGACGGAGACTTAATCACCATAAAGTTCATCCAAGCTGTTGTGGAGTGTTCCTTATTACCAACAACAACGGGTAGTCGTAGCTGCCCCATGGGCCATATCTTTTCTCCTGTAAAACCCGTCAATGACGTCGTGGCCGGGACTAACTGACTTTGTATCTCAGGTCGTAACCTCTTGAAACAATGTTCATACATTATATCTGCAAATGCTCCTCCATCAACATATATGCGGTGGATGTCGTGGCCCCCCGCGTTTATCTCGATGGTGAGTGGTTCCGTTAATGCGTTGTCCGCAGTCAAGATGGGGAAAGAGATTTCGCTTCCAGAAGAAAATCTTTGGCTGACTTTTTGCCTAATCTTTCGTTGCCATGATTGTATCATGTAGATGGTGTCAGCCTTATCTTTAGGTGCTTCTTTCTTGTCCGCGGTTTTCTGTCTGTCTTTCCCATCCTTGATGTTCTTAACTAAGTGGTCCAATCTGCCTTCCTTCACCAGCTTATCAATTAGTTGGCGCAATTGAACGCACTCATTGGTGGTGTGGCCCTTCTGTCCATGGTATTCGCAGTATCCGTTTCCTACGCGCTGCCCTTCTGGGGTGCGCATTGGTGGTGGTCTCGGGAAGTTTGCGCCTTCTGTTGCGAATATCTCCCTTGGAGTTTTTGTTAATGGGGTATACTTGTCGTTCCCACGTCCTCTCCCTTCACTGCGATAGTTCTTATTACGGTTGCTGCTCTGGTCATTGGATTGTCTCCTGGGCTGTTCTTGTGACCTGTAGTTTGGGTAGCCCTTCTTGCTATCTGCAGCGGCGGCTTCTCCTTGGATGAAGGACCTCGTGCGTTTCATGAGTTCATCAAAGGTTTGAGGAACCCTATCATTTAGCCTCTTGATCAGTTCCGGGTTATTGATTCCGTTCATAAACCCTGAGATCTTTAGTATTTCTGGACATGCCTTAACATGTATGCATTCATCCTTATAGCGCTCCACATAAGCACTTGTGGATTCCCCTTGGCGCTGTCTTACCCTGGCGAGTTCAACAGGGTTCTTGGCGCACTTCTTCCTCTGAGTAAAGTTCAAACGAAACGCCTTCCGCAACTCTTCAAACCCATCAATGCTTCTACGTGGAAGCTTACTGAACCAGTTTCGCGCATTCCCTACTAATGTAGAGTTAAACATATGACACCACACAGGTTGTGGCCAATTTTTGATTGTAGCTGCTGATTCGAAAATTTTTAGGTGGTCATCAGGATCACCTGTCCCATCATAAGTTTTAACATTAGCGGGCATGCGCCTTCTCTTGTTTTCTGAGAAATTACTGATGCGTTTCGTGAACGCATCAACCTTTTGGCGGCGCCAGGGACGAGATATGTCTTCATCCTCCTGGTCGCAGTATCTTCCCCTTGATTTCTAGTGTCCCGTTTATTCATCCTCGTTGTCCGAGGAGTCACTTGGAGATGGACTCATACTTTTTCGGCCCTTGTGCCTACTGTCATCGGAACCCGAGCTTGATCTTTTGTGGCGCTTGCGCCGACTATCATCAGAATCTGAGCTTGAAGGGCTTTCACTTGGGGAGTATCTTCGCCCAAGTCTGTCGTGGACTCTGCGCCTACCAAGCGTAGCGTGGGCATTGGTACGCCATCCATCATCTTCACGCTCCTCCAAATATTGTGAGTCAGTTTCTTCATCATCTACCACTTTTCTTCCGATCCTAGTAAATACTGGGTGTCGGCGACTATGCCTCTCGCGCCTCTTATGGTGGCGCGGTGGAGATGCTTCATCATCAGGGTCGAAGTTGAGTCGGGATTGTAGGCTCTGGTTTGACCTCTTTTTCGCTTCCTCTCGCATGAGAGCAGCTAGGGTTTCGTAGTTTTGGGACATGAAANAAATACTGGGTGTCGGCGACTATGCCTCTCGCGCCTCTTATGGTGGCGCGGTGGAGATGCTTCATCATCAGGGTCGAAGTTGAGTCGGGATTGTAGGCTCTGGTTTGACCTCTTTTTCGCTTCCTCTCGCATGAGAGCAGCTAGGGTTTCGTAGTTTTGGGACATGAAATCGCTTGGCGCTACTTCCGGCGCGACTCCAGTAAGTGCGCGGATGTCTGTCTCTACGTCAGGGCCCCTGTTCCGAATAGGCTCATCTGGCGGCTCGGTAGGGTTCACTGCTGGCATGGTTAGGGGAGTGCGCTGTAGATCTTCCACGCCAGTACTTGTCGTAGCAGCGTGAATAGTCCCGGTGAGGGGTCCTAGGCGCACTGGTTGTTCCAGATCTGAGTCTGATCTTTGATTCCTAGGCGCATTGGTTGTTCAAGTGGCCTGTTTAGGAGCTGCATCACTTTGCTGCTTTTTGATGAGACGAAAAATGTTACGTTTTTAGGGGTCAGTTTGAGTCCTAATTCGTATATTATTGGATCGGATTTCAGCCAAAGTCGTTTCTTTTCTCATTTTAGGTACTTTTGAGGAGAAAATCACAAAAAAAGTATTTTCGGGCGTTTTCGGAGTGAAAAAGTGCAGAAAACAACAAAATCTCAAAAGACCCTAAAGTGCACAGAAGGTGACGGCATCACAAGCTCCAACGTGACGACGTCAGGAACAACTGAAGTGAAGAATTGGAAGTTACTCATGACGGGCCAGAGAGTTTCTAGCCTATTTTGGTGACGGCGTCAGGGAAGGCCGTCAGATCTGGAACAAGGCGGCGTGACGACGTCATGAAGGCCATCACAAAACCCTAATCGTCGGCGTGACGGCGTCACACCTTGGGCTGACGCCGTCAGCCCGTATTATCTATATATATAGAACGATTTTTATTGTTTTAGAAGAGGAACTTGGTGGAGAACTTAAGGGTTAAACCCTAGCTCGTGTATCACAGACCTTAGAGGGTATTTTTA
>LBNU01002553.1:5510-34305 GCA_014162995.1 Artemisia annua
AAAAAAAAAAAAAAAAAAAAAAAAAAAAAAAAAAAAAAAAAAAAAAAAAAAAAAAAAAAAGCCATTTCTAGACTAACACTAAAGAATACTCTTTGTCATCAAGGACTCAGAAGGATTTCTAGACTAACACTAAAGTGAATACTCTTTGTCTTCAAGCTAGGACTCAGAAGGAGTAATGCTAAGTATTTCTAAACGACTACATTATTTTTAGTCTATTTTATGTTAAATTTATTGAGAGATTGGTGGACGTTAAAATGACCCAACATAATAAATAAAGAAGAGCGAATTAACTATCAGTAAAGTTCGACTATTATATAGAACGATGCTTCTGGCAACATCCCTTGGAAGAGAACCAAAAGAAGAAAAAAAAATATACTTTACATACCCAAAAAAGAAGTGGAATTATGTGTCCCATAACTTCTGAAACTTTAACTTAAAATATATGTAAAAAAAAACTTAAAACAAAAAGAAACCAATTCAAGACCAACACATATGAGCCTATCTGCCAAATATAATATTGTCTGCAATATCACTACTAACCTAGTGATGCTTACTGGTTCTTTCCAGCATTGGCAATGTGTGGCCCACGAATCTGCCAGATTTACCACTCCTTACTATAAAAAGAAAGCTTACTGTAGGGACTGCAGCTTATAACTTTAGCCGCTAAAATCTCCTCTATCAGCACAACATTCTATTGATATATAACATCTGAAAAACTAATTAACTAGATCCCGCGCTGTGCTCCCATTATGTTTCTGCCCCGATGCAAATTTTGGTTTTTGATGACTGATTAATGACTGGTAAATATTAATTTGTCAAGATACCCTTGATGGTGCTAACCTTAAGCAAGTCCTTAACTTAACCGTAACTTGCCTAATCTGTAGTGATGGATCATCACATGTCTAGAAAGAGGAAGTTAATATACCATGGTAGAAAGGATATATAAATGTTTCAATAAACATCCAACAAGCACGATAGAAGTCCTAAACTTTTAAGTTAAAGGTTTTAGCTTACAAGCCACCATCAGATTCAGACGTATGTAACAACGTCGCCGGGTTAAAAATGTGTCAACTATCAGATCCGGGAATTCAATAGAATCACTTTAAGTGAGTAATATAGTGAAATGAGCTATAGAAATCCGTAAACATGCTTTCGTAATCTAATATTTGTACTTCTAGAATGAGTAGCCTAGCTCTACAACAAGAGACGCAACCAAGTAAACACTGCTTACATTATCTCCGTTATCTATAGGTACATTTGATACTGTTGACTGCATTATTTATAACAAATTGTGTTAATGAGAAATAGGGAAATTATAATAACATGAAGCTTTACTGGATAATATTCATGTCGACTGGCTTCACTTAACACATGAAAAATATAGGCATGTGATTCTTTTTCTTCTCGGATATTCGATTCAATAAATAGTGATACTTTGGGGGCTGTGGACTCCACCAAGAGTTTTTTCTTTCTTTCATGTCAGATTTGGTAGGTGCCCCACCTTTGATTTACAATTAGATATGTTTAATTTGGTTGCTTATTATGTTAAGAGATGCAAATGGTGAATGTCCCAATCATGTCATTAGAAATGATAATTACTGATAATTAGTCTTAGTGACAAGTCATGGTTGTCCCTGACTAGGAAGAGCATCTCATTTAGCTTTTACCATCTCCTCCGAGAACCCGTTCTACAAATGTGTAAAAACAAGAGGCGAATTTGCAGCATTATGGTAAAAAAAGCATCCGAAATATTTACATGCCCTACATATATCTATTTCATAGAGAAGACAATTAACGAATCCTATAAAGGGAATCCTCAAGTCTTAACAAGCATTGCAAGATAAATGAAAAAATGTAGTAAAAAACAAATGAAGTACCAAATTCTATAAGAAAATATCACAAAGCAAGATACATTTATGAAGAGTTAAAATCAAAATTTGGCAACATACCAAATGCACATCACTATACTAGTAGTGCACATTAGGATGACATTTTCTATAAATGAAATAAAGCACTCATAAGCTCACACGAGGCACGTAGTTGGTGGTACACATCTAAACCATATGTAGTGAACATTTGCATCCTCTTATAAGAAAACGAGCTTAACTTACTAATGAGCAATCAAAGACTTATTATTTTATGTAGTACTTAAATGACCAATAAGGTTGATAGACAAGGATTGATGACATGTCAATATTGACAGTTATTATAGGTAATATTGGTAGAATTCGTTTGTGACAGTTATGGGTGAAGGGGCATGTCTTTTAGCAACCAATGCAACTTTTCATTCACATCTGTTCACTTACTATATATATTGTAAATTACAGAATTCAATAATCATCAATAACAGTTATTTTATCTTGTTATATTTCCTTCCAAATTTCGTTTACAAGTCTTATTTTTTCTCTGCACACTTTTACACAAACTCACCCATTCACTGCTATCATGGTGAATACAAACTATTACATTGAAAACAATTGGTCTGAACCAAAACAAAGATCTGTTGGCAATTCTAATAATCTGGAGGTTCAAGCAACAAATTATACTAAAAGTAATGGAACGAACGCAGTTTTATAAACATACTGCCGATAATTTTTAAGGTTTCAGCGGCTTGAGTTGAACCATCTAACCCAAGTGTAGCTCCGCCCTAACTATAACTATGCACCTGTAGCATCATAACTATAACTAAGCATGCAAATCAATCATACCTGAGACTAATAGCAGATTCACGCATTAGCATAAGATGCAATGAACGGAAAGCATCCAACAGGATGGTTGAGTGATCCAAGCTCACAAAGAGTGCAGAGAGTCTTCGACATGATATTGTATCGTACAATCTTTCTAGAAAAATTTATCACCATAGAAGAATCCTCTTCTCTTTCTCCCAAAACAATACAAAATAAACTTAAACCCATACTCCATGAATCGAGAAATGGCATCATAATGTCATCAAGATTAACTATGAACTTCACCGACCATTCACCATACCCATTCCTCATCTCATAAATATGCAAGTGTCTCGAATTAGTATCCTCCCTACAAATAATAAGCAAACTACTACGAGACTTGAACAACTTGCAATCCCCAGACAGCCTCTCATCAATGGTTAAAGGAGGTAGCATAGTTGTTAAAATTGGACAATCTGCAATATCTAACTTGTGATTAGAGGTGGCAATTTGTGTCAAAACTCAAAAAAATGGGCTAAATGGGCAAATTTTTAAAAGATTTGGGTGCATTTGGTCCCCATCTTTTTTTTGAAATGGTCATATATTGCCCATTTAGAAGTTAAATGGGTATAATGGACACATGTTTTTCTCTCAATTGGAGAACATTAAATTGTTTTTATTATATTTAGCTACTTAAATATAAATGAGGTGCTACGTTTGAGGAATTTTTGTTGTTGTTTTAGGTCTTTTTTAAAGCGATTCGTATAACATGCGCCCGTTTGGCCCGCGCCCGTTTAGCCCGTGCCGGTTTAGCCCGTACCTGTTTAGCCCATAGCCCGTAGCCCGCCCGTTTTGCCACCTCTACTTGTAATGCAACCTATTACTTAACCAATGAATGACGTTATTCCAATATATTCCAGATTCAAATTGCACAACACTTTGTTCCTTGATGCCATCAGAGAATGCATACCAAATATTCCGGCCATTTCCAATTACCTGTTTCTGAAGAGTAAGTCTTTATTTTATAGCAGCGGCACATACCGAATGTAAACTCAATGACTTTGTAGTGAGGTGATTTTGTAGGATCAAAAGCTATGTTGTAATAAGTAAATGGACCTAGATGCCTATCATCATGTTCTCGAAGCATCTTAAACATATTTTTTACGGATGGATTGCATACCTATAATAAGTGGTTAAACCAGGTAGCGCATAAAAACAAACCATTGCATGATTGTATAATCTCAACATTAGCAGGTTTCTTGGAGCCAAAGATGAAGGCCATTGTGTCTAGTGCAGATGTGTTGAACAGAATTCGGTTATCCAAAGGCACGAACCTGAGGATTGATGGACGTTCTCGCCCCAAGAGAAAGAGACCGGAAGGGGGATCAATGTTAGTGATTTGTCTCCGACGCATGACGACATCTGGGGATGTGATAAGAGATAACCAGTGTTTGGATACGGATTTAAATAATAATAGCAGGTAACCTGGTTAAGATTTCAATCAAAAGGTCGTCGTTGGAAACAACTGACTCTACCGACGAAGGGATTCTTTTTGGCGTTGGTAACCTGGGAGACTTCTGACGAACTTGCAGAAATCGAATCCATGAAGATGGTAAAACCTAGTATGCCTGTTAGGGTAACTTTGTGTTAGTTTTTATAGTAACTAATTAAATAAAATATTAACTCTGGTAGAGAGTCTTTTGGGCTGTTTGTTTTTAGTGTTTAGTAACTTGAAACATTCTGACAAAAGAGGTTTTTTATTTGAGTGCAAGTAGTACCCCTTTTTTAATTTTTTTTAATTTTTCTTATAATTTTGCTTTTCTTATATAACTGTGAAATTAAAAAAATGAGACGGAAAAAACAAAAGATACGTAACAAAAAAATAAAATAAAAAAATTATCTTGTACTGTGAATAAAGTAGGCAATAGAAGGAGTATCACTTGTATTTATAGGGTAGGGGTACCAATAGTACCACCCTTGAGTAAATTACAATGTTTTTATACGTGGGTTATGTATAAGCGGGTATTTTTTTTTTAAAGGATGAAGATAAAGATGACGAGATTTTTAATGGTAACAACAATGGGGGTGGTGGGTAGTGACGAGGGTTGGAGGTTGAAGAGTGGTGAGGTAGAAGAAGGGGGTGTTTGAGTTACTGTTGTACAGTTTTAAAGATTTTAACGGGTTGTTTGAATTGAAAAAAAAAAAAAAGGCGAAAGACGGAAAAGCCCTTGCCACTAACAAAAACAAAATAAGGAGCATCAGAAATTCGGACCCAGGAAAGCAAAATCAGCAATTTCGCACATATTAGGACTAAATGCGAAAATCAAGAAGCGTTTAGAGACCAACAATGTAATTTACTCTTTTTATTTTGTCAAATTTCTACTGTTTATTCCAAGTCCATAAATGTGTAATACAGTTTTCTAAAATTAAGCCTACCCAGCGAATTTAGTCGGAGGAAACATTATTTTTAATTGATTAAATACCTTTAAAGTTGTACAAAACAAGAAAAATGAGAATCGTGTTCAAATAGGTTACTATTCAATAAATATCTTCACAAAACGAAAAGGAAAATTACTAAACACACATTTAAGGTGCCATTTGGTTTGTTGATGGGTTTAGATTAAAATTTGGATTTGAATGTAAAGTTGTAGATTAGGATTAGGATTTGGATTTGAGTAGGTAAGAGAAAAAATTATATTTAATTAAAAATATTATTTTTAATTGTTAGTGGTAGATTAAAATAAAGATTTGTTATTTTAATATATAGATTTATGTGTTAAAAATTAATATTTATTTATAAAATTAAGAGAGAGATAGAGATAAATGTATATGCGGGACCCATTAAAAATTAAAAGCCATGAAATCTTATATACTAAAAGCGTAAGTTGTCTTATAAATGCAAAGTGCTCACAATAAATGTTCATGAATTGAAAGTAAAATGTGGAAGCTTCATGTGTTAGTACATTGATTTAATAGTCATGCATAAGGGTAAGTACATAGGAATCGTGCACAAAAGTTTGTACGGTACAACATGTTTCAAGCCATCTCTAAACCTCAAAGAATACAAACCAAAAATGCCATGAATGCATAAATTAAACACACCAATTAGTGGTTAGTCTTTTTACCTTCCCGTCCCTGAGTTACAAATATTGTATCAACTATATAATGTGTCAAAAATCACACACAACAAACCACAACTTCCTCCACACCACGTGCACATTGGGCTACAACTTATTATGGTGGTAAAGTAAGCATCATATCGTCTTACTTATTTAGCATATTGATTTATATTATTTTATGTAAATTTCACGTGTGTTTTTTGTGTGTAACAATGTAGGACATAAAGATGATAGCTTATGAGATTTGGTAGTAACATCATCTTCTCTAATGGTTTAAGAGATCCTACACATCGTTGTCTTATCATTTAAGTGGAACATGCACGAACATTTTTACTTTGATCAAAAATGCAATATATTGATTAACTATATTTAAGTTACTAACGATCAACTATATCTATTTTTCTTGTAGCACATCAAGAAGCATTAAAGAAAGAGATCGAGAAGTCACAAAAATTGTGTCAAGAACAAAACATGCAAAATGCCAATGAACAACAACAACAAGAACAACAACAACAACAACAAGATCAACGCCACGACCACCTGTGGGATGAATACTTAGCATTCATATTAATAGTACGTTACAAATTAAACATGCAATATTTTACTTCATGTAATACCGATAAACGAGCTAATACTATTGATTCGTTAGCAAGTAAGTTTATTGAAAATAATGTGACGAGCATTCAATTTTTAGTCAATAATTATTACTACACTTTGTTGGTGCATTTTAATATTTTTGCTCTTAATGTAGTTTTTTGTCTTGCGTTGTGTTAATGTCACTTTCTTAATTAAACGTCTTGGAATATTGCGTGACTTTGATATTTGATATAACTGTGTAAATTATGTCGATGTTACATATTGCAAATGGTAGTATATAATAAAAATATAATAAAAATATCTTCACACTATCATCGTAACAATGAGAATCTTCTAAATCGAAAAAGTATATAAAGAAGAAGAAAATTGTATTTCAAATGTTATCCTACACCTATCACGAGGTAAGTATTATTCATTTGAGTTTGATATCATGTGATTCATGTTGTCATACTGTAAATACTTAGAAAGAGTTACTAATGAATGCTCCAAATTCGATATTATAGTTTATGGAAAAATGTTGTAATAATGCATTAATTAAAAAATAATTTATGTAACTTACTCACACTAAATGATTACATATGAAAAGCCTCATTTAAATATAACATTTTGCAAAAAAACCTCTTCATATTAAAGAAAGAGATCGACAAGTCACGAAAATTGTATCAAGAACAAAACATGCAAAATGCCAATGAACAACAACGACAAAAACAACAACAAGAAGAACAACAACAAGAACAACGCCACGGCCACCGGTGTCAATATAGATGAATACTTAGCATTCATATTAATTGTACGTTACAAATTAAACATGGAATATTTTACTATACGAATTATAATTTATACTCTTGAATATACTAATCACTTTAATGTTTTATGTTTTTATAGTTTGTTAAAAAGGAAATTTGTTTTATAGTTCACTTTTAATAATGTAATTTATTTGAACAACGAAGTCCGTCTTTCACAAAAAAATGAGTTTCAAACATGAACCAAAAATTAGTCCCGAACATTACGAAAAAACAATTAGATCCAACCTGTATGCATCGCATGGGTCCTGAGGCATTCCAAACCTGTGTGCATTGCACGTGGATGAATATAAAAAGTCTCCAACATTAATGTCATCGCTTCATATTTAAAATAACGAGACATCATGGCCCGTGCGATGCACGGGCTTTGTTCACTGTAAAGAATTATCGATTTTGAATGGGTTATGCGTATTTAGTTATTATGCTTAGATAACTTGCATAGAAGACCATGGGCACATCTCCTTCCAAATAAACTACATGTGTCGACAATCACATAATCCTATATTAGTAGCTATGCCACATCACCCTGAACCTATCTAAGTATATATGTCCACTTTCTTTCTAGCCAACTTTCAATTCTCCTTCCTGACCTAACTTTTAACCATCAATCCTCTCTATTCATAACATTGTTCCTGATCCATGCCGTGGTCCTACTCTCTCTACTTCATGTACTTGATATTTTTAAAAGCTTCATGCGAGAAAATAATTTTCGTGAGTCTACAGGATAACTCTCTTTAATTCTATCATCCTTTCATGAAAGTTTTAATGTATGTGTTATTTTAATTTCCATATGAGCAGATACTTTTCATTCGTGAAGTATCCGTAACTAAAAGAGTATGACTTAATTTTTGGACATATAATACACACCGGAATTTCAAATTTTGCTTTCAAATTTGAATTGTTGCCCCAACGTATCATACATGAACCACTCCCTGGTGAGACACATCGTCGTAACTACTGCATACTTTTGTATTTTTGTTATTAAGGTAAGGTTGAAGATACTTGGAGCACATATGTTAAAACCACCAAACATTGTCATACACTTATATTTTGAATGCTTTCGCTTAACCGTTCATTCATATTAAGTGCATGAAGGGTTTATATGTTATTTTAATTTCCATGTTTAGAGTAAATACTTTTGTGTAAATTGTTGGTCTTAGATTTGCTTACAAAAGAGCAAAGGCATCCAACTATCCAGGTACCATAAAGGGAACTTTTTTATATCCACTGTTGTTTACTTTTGAGTATAAATAATAGGTGAAGTCACTGGTCATATCATATGGTAAGGTTGTGAAGTTGAACCTTTTTCATTTTAAAGATCAGTTCTTGGCTTCTTGCATGTAACCAAAAGGTATAACCTCACCCGAACAATCAGCGTAGCCGGTGTCTTAGACTCAAACGACAAAGCATGTAAACCACTTTGCAACTCATCATTCAACAAAGAATATATAGAATAAAGGGTATATACAGAGTTTCAAGTATCCTAAACCGACAACTTCTTTGTCTTTCCCATTCATACTTTGTTTTTCTTACCAAGATGAAGACATTTAAGCAATATAATATATGTTTCACTTCTATATTTGATCTCATACCAACATCCAAAAAAATAGTTCACAAATCAATGTTCACATGATCTATTATCTAAACTGTATTCTGCTAAAACAATCTCAAGGAGTGTGAGCTCCATTACTACAAAGTTGGATCCTCATGTTTACGATCCGATGACTCAACACTAAAACAATCTCAAGATTCCATTAAAATGGAAAAGTTCAAATGCAACCAAATTAAATCGGTCACATTTTATATGAGTTAAATTTAAAAAAAAAAAGAAAAAAAAAAGTTACTTTTAGTAGTTTTTTGAATTAGACATACATAATTGACGTCAGTTGCATATATATCCTTGTTTATAAGCTATACAACTCTAATTCTTTAAGCTTTATAAACATCCAACTGTAAAAGTCATATCAATGAATCAAAATATGTGACACTTGCATAGAACATATGTTTACCTCAGTGATACCGAAAATACCAATACATGGAATACTTATGCTAAAAATTAGACTTTCTTTAGCTACGTCATCAGATGGGAGGACACTAAGGATGATAGTGGTGGAGCTGGTGAGATTATTACAACTTTTTGTTCAATTAGCGCTTCTTGGAGTCGTTCTTACAATAACCAAACAATATTAACATCAACAATAATTGATTTAGTACATTCAATATTTGTCACTGATGATCCAACTCATCATACTCGGTAGCTGTCAAACCAAACGGGCCTAATGAGTCCCCAGATAACAACTTAAAAACATTTCTCATTGCTTAAAGCATAAGCGCTATGAGACCCTCATCTCCTTAATGTTTATGTGTTTATTTCACAGTTGAGTAGTATTATTTTAGCATAGTTCTATGACCCGTAGCAAAGTCAAAGACCAAGGAACATACGCCATATATAAATTAGCTAAATTCTCATGAAATTTGAGAATTGATTCAACGATTGCGGTAACTTGTATAATTCGTATGATTGTGTCAGTCTAGCATGCATTGATCTTCAAGAGTGCAGTCCTATAAACATATACCAGAAAGAAGGAAAAATTATTTAAAAGCGATATAAAAACAACTAAAATACGAAAGTATAAGAATGAACCAATTCATGGGAAAGAAGCATCACCTTAATTTTCTTTTCAGTTTTATGCCGCCCACATAGAGCAGAAGTAAAACTATGCATCAACAGCAAGACAGATGGTTTTCCATGCCCATCTGTTCCATCATTATATATCTCAGAAAAACTCATACATAAAGTATATGAAGTACCTCATCACCCAGTGGCTATTGCAAGGAATCTTTAGTCAATTTCTCAGAGAAGTCAAGCTTCTTAACTCCATCAACCTATAAGCAGATTGAAAAACTGTATTAGCCAAAATTCAGTTTCAAAGGAAAATACGGTCTCATAGCATCTAAACGTGGGTTTTAGGTACAAACTTACCTTCGTTGTCCCCTTCAAAATTGTGGATGGTGTGTAATTTATAGGAACCAACACATTTAATGATGAGGAGATGAAAAGAGGTGTTGATGCAACATGGAAACATGAAAGGGTTTGCATCAATCGGTTTTAGTTACAAAAGACTCTTCGGGTCTTATAACTTAAATATTCAATTCAAGATCTTTAATGTGATTTATGCATAATAGAGTTTTATAGTTTCTTTGCCTAATGACATTAATGCTTACATTCTTAAAAGCTCTTAAAAGGCTTCAAAATAAGCTTCACATATACGAAATTTCTTAGCTTAAACCACAGATTTGAGTTTCTTGCCTCATACCATTAATGCTCACATTCAATATGGGAACTCATTCTTTATATATATATAGATTTATGTAACTTATACATATTAAAAATTATATGTGAAGAGACTCTTTTCAATGTAACATCTTGAAAAAAAATCTCTTCACATATACTCTTTTAATGTCAATAAACTATTTTAAATATGTGTCATGCTTAGAAATGTGATAGCATCACAACTTAGATATATAATGACAAAAATAAGTTCTGAAGATTACGATATAAAAACTTATATACAGCCCATGTGCAACTCAACAAAGTATTCTAAGTACGTATAAACTTAGCAAATGTGTGACACCATGAAAACTTAAATATAAAATGATGAAAATAAATGCCGAATATTACGCTATGAAAACTTCTATATAGCCCATGTGCATCGCACGTAGTTTAAATCTATGAAAACTTCTATACAGCACATGTGCATCGCACGGGCATTTTTGACTATCATAAGAAATAGTTATAACTTAGCTCAATGTATTAATATTAGTTAGTTCCAATAAAAAATTATAGAGTCAATACCAAAATAAATAGACAAAAAATATTACGTAAAAAATACATCTTAAAGATTACATGTCAATAAACTATTTTAAATACGTATCATGTACTACCATGACAACTTATATATACAATGACAAAAATACGTCCCGAACATAAAATGACGAAAATAAATGACGGATCCATGATCAAAATGACGAAAATTAATGCTGAACAATAACAATTTAAATATATAATACCATCATATACAGCCCGGGGCATCGCCCGAGTCTGAATGACTCGTCCCACCTAGTAGGTAAGTTTTTCTCTCTTCTACTATTTGGCATTCAATACCATATGTCCATATTTAAGTTTTGGACTCATATTAGATGTTTGGTATCATCCACTTAACATTAAATATAGACATATGGTATTGAATGCCAAATAGTAGAAGAGAGAGAAAAATTTACATGTGGGATTTCATTGCTTTTGATTTTTAATGGGTCCACATATACATTTCTCTCTATATCTCTCTTAATTTTATAAATAAATATTACTGTAATTTTTAACACATAAATCTATATATTAAAATAACAAATCTTTATTTTAATCTACCACTAACAATTAAAAATAATATTTTTAATTAAATATACTCCCTCCGTCCCAATTTATTTGTCCACTTTTGACTTTTTAAGTCTTTATTTGTCAACTTTAACCTTAAATTTTTTTGTTTTATATTATGTAATACTTGATAAAAATTATACCCAATAAAAATACATTTAAAACACAATCCATTCATATAATTTGCATTAAGTATTATATAACACATAAAAAAATAGTTATGGTCAAAATTGTAAAAGAAAGACTTTAAAAGTCAAAAGTGGACAAATAAATTGGGACGGGGGTGAGTAATNATTTTTAATGGGTCCGCATATACATTTTTCTCTATCTCTCTCTTAATTTTATAAATAAATATTAATTTTTAACACATAAATCTATATATTAAAATAACAAATCTTTATTTTAATCTACCACTAACAAATAAAAATAATATTTTTAATTAAATATATTTTTTTCTCTTACCTACTCAAATCCAAATCCTAATCCTAATCCTAATCTACAACTTTAATTCAAATCCAAATTTTAATCTAAACCCATCAACAAACCAAACGGCACCTTAATGTCAAGTGGATGGTACCAAACATCTAATATGAGTCCAAAACCTAATCCCCTTGCCAAAAACCCCCCAACCAAACTGCCCCTAAAGGTTTCCTTGTTTCTTTTGTTAGCCAAACCCCCCCACTTTCCTTCTACAAAATGAGAAATCCATTCAAACGTGTTCTCTTGATTCTTTTGTCAAGATTGGTAAGAAAACTGAAAAAAAATTGTCAACTAAACACAAACTAAGCTTTCGGGATCTTTCGGGTTATTTAACACAAAGATTACATCAACTGACAACAAATGTGTGGACTATGTTATACCTGGTAGGCTTGCATGGACCATGTCATGAGCCCCATGTAGGGTGGAATTAAAGAAAATGAATGAAGAATACAACTCGGATATATCTCAAAACTTTGGAGAACTGCATTAGCTACAAAACATGACACAGTATATAGCTTGTGGCTGATATAGAGTACATTTCTTTGTAAATGCCATCTTTGTATGCATACTCGATGCGAGTAGGATTTTAAAATCCTATTTTTTGAGTAGTTGAGGACTGTAACATTCTATGATCGCATAGTATACCTTCACTAGTATGTAAAGAGACAAAAAGTGTGTAGATTTATACTTGTTGCGCTGAGTAGATCCTGCAAACGGATACAAAAGTAGATGAACATCAACAACTGAATTAAGGGTTTGTGTAAATGGTTGTTTGGTTCATGTTTTATCACTAATGGGTCAAATGGGTTAAGCTAAAGATTTTAACTAACAAGGAAACTTGTCAAATGGGTTGAGCAAGCCATATAGATTGGAAGCCGTCCAAAATGTATCAAATCTATAAAAATATAGTAAATGCTTTATCAAAAAGTATTAGGCCATTTTTTTATATTAAATACCTTCATAAGAATATCAAGCACGTAATTTTTCTAAAAACTCAATAAGTCACAAACTAACTTTGCAGGCAGGTCCAATCTGATTATTCTTTTTCCACTTTATTGATGCATAATGTCCATTGTTACTTAGCGAAACAAGAAACATCAAAAAGGTGCTTAAAGTACTCGACGATTCAATTTCTTGTAAAATAGATAAAAACCATCAGTGTCACTTTCATATTACTATCAGTTACATACTTGAACTACAATTTATCATCTATCAGATGCTTAAACCTTCATTACCATCATTAAGTGTTGGAGTCTCCAGTAAAAGAAGTGTGAAAATGCAGCAACACTTAACTTTCATCTAAAGATTTCGTTACTCTTTATTATTGTTTTCCTTTTGTTATAAATATATTGATTTTTTTTGCCGTGTGTACTGTTTAAACTCAGTTGGGTAGAAGAGACCAGTTATAGTGTTATAGACTAATCACTGATAAAGTTGAAAAAATAATTATCTGATATTAGTGTAATTACCCCTAGAGATGTATAGGTATCCTCAAACCATCATGTGCAAGCTGAACCGGAATTCCTTCTCTGCAACAAGCACCAAATGACAAATTACAAAATTAGAAGTGAGTTTTAGCACAGGTGGCAACTTAGACCCATTTGCAATTTACTAGAGAGAGAGAAGGGGGAAAAACACTATCTAAAAGAAACAGATAAAAATGAGGATCAAAAGCTGTAGAGATTTTATTTTTAATTCATAGCTAAATCGCTTCTTACAAAAGTATTTATTTTATTGAATAGGTTTTACAATTTATTAAATATTTAAATGGACAAAAAACATGTTGTGTTAAGTGTTAACTAGACCGGTTTCAACCCATACTGGACATTTCCCAACCCATTTAACTGGCCCAAATTTGCCTCTAATTATTAGCAACAATCTTAATCGTGGGTACCTTTTAGACCAATCCTGGAGGAACTCATTATCTCTGTGGTGATCAAACTCATGGGTCATTCCAATTAAGTATGCTCTCTTTGGTTGCAACCGTTTAATGGCTTCAAGTGTCTTATTACATATGTAAATTAGGATACCAGAGTTAGAACTGAAGTATATAAGTCAGATAGATGTTGATAACAGAATCAGGTTACAAACCTGGGGAAAGCAAAAGTGGGTATTATGGGAATTATTCTGCAGAAAAAAAAAAAATCGTTAATACAAGCCCATTATAAGGAATTGAACTGTGAACAAGTCATTACGATACATTACTGAAACAAAGAGAATTTGTATGAAAAGTACTATATGAAAATTACATAAAACCTTCCTACTTTATTTCCTTATTGATTCCATCAAAGAAATTCAGTAGGGACAAAATGGTACATGTTTGTACCAATCCATTGGCCAGCAGATGTTATAAAACCATCTTATACAGAATCATGGACCAAAGAATATGTTGATTCTCCCTTACATGTGCTACAATAGGTTTGTATCTTCCGGGAAAATGCTTCGGATTATACAAGAAAAAAAAAATGTTATACTGCTGACCTTATAAAGTGTATCCAATATAAGAAGATCCAGCTGGTTTCCTTCTTTTTTAGAAATATCTGCACAATCAGAAAACACGAAGAAATAAATATGAAAACCATAGTTTTTAATCTCACCAATTGAACTGGTAGCACTCAATAATCATACAATGGAACAGTATATAAACATAACAGCTTCTAAACCTACATGCTCATTAGCTGTCTATTGAAAAGTGACATAAAGAAGAACAGATATACAAAAAGGAATGGAAGAAACACTCACAGAGTTCTGTTTCTTCAATGAAGCGTGAAATATCAGATATATAAGCTACTTTGGTGTTCTTTCCAAATGAGAAACCTAAACAAACATAATCCTCCCCATGCATTACCTAAATGAATGTAAACACAGTCACAATCTGTAGTTTGAGTTTACTATTTCAAACAGAAAATAATATAAAAAGAAACTAAAGTTTAGAAGAATAACTGGTAATGGAACAATTTCTAGCCCAGATGCAACAAATGAGCTCTTACAGTCATTCTCAATTACTTTCCAATCAAGTTGGGCTACACGTCTAACTTCCTGACCAGCTTTAAGCTTCTTTTGAACCAAGTAAGGAAATTTCACTTGTAAGCTGTTCAAAACACAAAAGAACCAGTAAGTACCATACTACCATCATGGTGAACCAGCCTTATACAATGAATTTGTCATGATAATATTGTCATACTACTTTAGTCCCAATATAATTCTCCACTAGACAAATTCACAGTTATAGGAAAAATTGTAACAATTACAGCTTTAAATTGGCAGATTGATTATTTTATCCTTTTCTAGAAGCAGACAGTTATGTTGGAATAGAGGGAGTACCAAGCAACACGCCAAACAGGGTAATGCATGGGTAAGAACTTAGGAGTCGGAAAAAATGGATTATTCATTTGATAGACTGATAGTTGCAAAATAAATGGAGCACATATAATGGGAAGAGGTTCAGCAAAAAAAGGTGTAACCTGAATGATTTATCTGGTTAAGAAAAAAAAAAAATGCATAAAATAACATAGATAGCCTCACAATTCTAACATACCTCATCAAGTTGGAAAATGAATATTAAGCATGCCCAACTTTTTATATATAAGGCCACTTGAACATTGTATATAGAATCAAATGCGTAGTATGAAACAGAACCTAGAACTTGAATACCTGTCCATGGCATGCTGGTTGAGGAAAATAGGTGTAGGCTCAATGTCATTTACTGGACTGAAAGGTTGCACTGCACGGATATCATCAAGACCAAGAACTGCATCAGCATGTTCATGAGTCAAAACAATCTGCATTTAGAAAAAGGATTAGCAATTTATCTAAATTTTAATTAGCAGGTAAAAAGGAACTTAACTCACTAATTTTATTACATAAAAAGAAAGCGATAAGTTCCTTGTTATTAATAGTATACTCCCAACAAGTAGAATAGAAAGAAAAAAAGCATAATTTTTTGCATTAGGACAGGGTGAGATGAGTTCATGGAGGAGTGTGTGTATTTAGTTCAAATGTATCATTCCTTGTGTGATGCCAGCTGCACTTCTTATAGGTAACTACCACGAGGATTCTTTACAGTTAGAGAATGTCTTTTGAACTGTAAAATCATTTTTTTTGGTTATTTTGTCTAGATAACAAATAAACCTTGATTGTTCTATTTGGTACTGTTATATATAAAATATATGTTGTCATTCCAAAAAAAAATAAAAAATAAAAAGGCCAGTCCAACTTGTTTAAACAAGATTTGATCTGATAAGCTATATAACCCACCTTCCATTATGTCAAAAGATTCCATAAGCTAATAGAAAAAGAATTCCAGTGAAGAAACAGAACTTTCACATCATACATTATCACGTTTCAAAAATCCTTAGTGCAAAACATTCTAAGGGAAAAGATACTCACAGAATCAACTTGAGGAATCTTATGATAAGTGAACCACCGGAGAACTTGCTCTCTAAATGTCTTTCCAACATCAATCAGTATGTACTTATGTTCCTCACCAGTTGGGCTATAATCAATCAGAAGAGATGTATTGCACCTACAGAACATATGACCATAGCTCTTAGGTACCCCCATTAACACAACAACAAAAAAATCAACGAAAAATATATAGAGATTTGAAAAGTGATTGAATAAATGATACTGTAAAGCATAATACAAGACTTCTTACCAGTTTCGGACATCTCACACACAAAATTGTACTATTTTACCACCAGGGATAATAGACAAATAAGTTACTAAAGTTTGGGAAAATGTTCGCCTAAGTTACTATAGTTTAAAACGTTACAAACAAGNGAGTTTTGCAACCATGTTGCGGTTGTACTATTAATTTCATTGGAAAATAATCAATAGACTTGGTAAAATGCTAGAAACACTAAAGTATACGACATCAGGCGTCTAACGTTTTAGACAGCTTCAGATACTTTCAATGCAACAGAAGTTACAAAGCTACAAGTATGATGGTTAAAATTGATTCTCAAACCTTTTTTCATATAGTTCAATCCACACCTCTTCTAATCATAAACCTTTTTTCATAAAGTTCGATCCAGCTAGCAACTTCTCATTGTTAACGCTTCTCATCAAGTCTAAACCTCATACAATTACACTTACTAAATTATTCTACCCAACCACAACATCCTAACTGTTCGAAACTCACGTGTCTAAAACCAAAACATACAAACACCTAACAGAGAATATCTATCCACGACATTACATTCTAAACATTCAAAAACAACAAATCTAAACCTAACAGATCTAGAACAACACATTGCACACAATATACACTGCTACAACCCTAACTTCTATTATCAAATAAAATCAATACCTAAAATTACGATTACACTCTGGCGGAAGCGATGACGACTGAAAACACAATTTCTCTTCATTACATCCATAACTATTCTAATCACAAATCACTTTTTATACAGGTTAATCCAGCTAGCAGCTTCTCATTACATCATTAACGCTTTATATCGATCTTAAACCTCATACAGTTACACTTACTATAGTTTCCTCCTAACCAAAACATTCTAACCGATTTTGAAACTAATGCTTCATATAACTGAAACTATATAACTGAAACTTGACAAAGAACTATTTATTTGAAACTAATTAATCATAAACATATATCGCTATACCCTATACAGATCTAAAAAACACATTACAATACAAAACACACTTATAATCGTAAATTTTATAAATAAATCAATCAATGCCTAGAAACTGGATTACATTCAGTCGGACCGATAACAACAGAGAACAAACTTGACACAGAGGATCATATCATCATACAGTTACAGTTACAACATTCTTCTACCTAACGATAACATTCTAACCAAAATTTGAAACTTAAAACAACACACATGTTACTAATCCAAAACTTACTAATAACTAACAGAGAAGTATTTTATCATAAGTTGATCTAATCTAATATAAACACTAGTAATTTCTACACATCCAAAACTATTGAACCTAAACCTAACATATCTAAATAATAACACATTACATAAAATATACACACTTATAATTAGGATTGCATTCAGGTGGAGCCGATAGTCGATCACTCATTCCTAAACCACAAATACAATTTTTTCTTCATAACTACATTGAACCTTCTCTATGATACCTTTTCTGTACATAGTTAACCCTTCTCATCAATTTCTAATCTCATTCAGTCACAACTTACTACACCTTTCTACCTAAAAGTAAACATCCTCACCGATCTCGCAACAATCTAATAACTACTCGTAACAGATAATTATTTCAATTCACAACTAATTAAACAGATCTAAAACAACACATTACATACAAAATACTTAAATATGAAATCAATGCCTATAGTTAGGATTATGCTCATCAGATTCGATAAACAAACTTGACACGGAGAATCATACAGTTACGTTTACAACACTTTTCTACCTAACTATACACTCTAACTGATTTCGAAAGCAAATGCAACACACATGTCTCTAAACCTAATAGGTCTAAAATAATAACACATTACATACAAATTACACACTTATAACCTAACTTTTATAAATCATACAATCGATACCTATAGCTAGAATTACATTCAGGCAGAACCGATAACTGATAACGACTCAAGGAGAACAAGTCGATATTCATACCTAAACTCAAACACAATATCTCTCTAATATTCAAAACCGACAAATACATTTTTTTCTTCCTAACATCCATAACTACAAGATGAACCTATTTTCACAAATCTGTAACCTCATACAGTTACATTTTTCTACAAAAACCAAAACAACCTCACCGATCTCGAAAGTAACTAATAATTAATAGAGAAAGTATTTAATCGCAGCAAATTTACAGATCTAAAACAAGACATTGCATACAAAATACTTAAATTAACACCTATAGCGCCTAACTTCTAAAAACAAACTTGACACGGAGAATCATACAGTTACGTTTACAACACTTCTCTGCCTAACTATAACACTCTAACTGATTCCAAAAGCAAAAACAACACACGTGTCTCTAAAATAACTAATAACTAACCGAGAACTATTCCTACACATTCAAAAATATTAAACCTAAACCAAACAGATCTAAAATAATAACACATTTATATCATACAATCGATACCTATAACTAGAATTAGGTTCAGGCAGAACCGATAACCGATAACGACTCAAGGAGAACAAGTCGATTATTCGTTCCTAAACTCAAACAAATTTTTAACATCATACAGTTACATTTTTCTACCGAACCAAAACATCGTCACCGATCTCGAAACTAACCAATAACTAATAGAGAACTAATTAATCACAGCATTAATACAGATCTAAAACAACACATTGCATACAAAATACTTAAAATAGAGACTTATAAGTTATAACCTAACTTTTATATATATATATATATATATATATGATCTTAACTGATTCCAAGCCTACTATGTTTCCAAACCTCAATAAAAGGCTCCAATTCTTATTATTAGGCACATTGTGCATTATAAGTGAAATAAACGATCCCCAAATTAAGTAGAATGCCTAAATTATTAATTTTTTAAAATTGACCAATTAGTTCGATTTTTGACCGATTCGGCCGATTTTTGACTGATTAGTTGCCGATTTTGCCTAGGCCGATTTTTTCCATTGATTTTCAAAAATCAACAAGGTATAAGGCCGATTACCGATTAATCGGCCGCCTAGGCCGATTTTTGCAACATTGACCATAGTTATTACGAAACCGCCTTTTACAAAAATAAAATAAGTGAACTTGAGTAACTTAGATGACAGTTTTGAAACTTCAGTACCTTAGGCGAACTTTTTATCAAACTTTAGTAACTTCTTTGAGGTGAAGTATGTTTCAGGCTGAGATACCAGCTATCAACAGGTTGCCCACCTTGGGAGTAACCCTAGTGTAACATTTTTGAAACTTTAGTTACCCAATTGATAAACCCATGAACTTGAGTAACTTATTTGTAACGTTTTAAACTATAGTAACTTAGGCGAACATTTTTCCAAACTTTAGTAACTTCTTTGTCTATTAACCCTTTACCACCAACACGGGTCAATATGTAGACCTCTCTCTCTCGAATAATTAAAGTCCATTTTTATGTAAAGGGTGCTTAGGATTGCATTTTGACAGTGCTTATCTAACTATTTTTGTTATTAAGANAAAAAAAAGGATAGAAAACGCACAGTTCTGCTCACAGAAAATAGGGAGTGATTATCTGATTATTGCGTTTGGCAAACCACTAGAGAGAAAACACAGGTCTGCTTCTGCAAACACATTATCTATTTCGTAAACGCAATCCTAAACACTCCCTTAAAACTGAAGATGGATTTCCCTCTCTCAAATAAAACGAGTCATTCATATCTACAGGGTGTTTGGGAGTGATTATTTGATTATAGTGTTTGCGAAACACATATAACCAGAAAATACTGTTCAGCAAGCCATTAGAAAAAAAGTGATTATCTGTGTTTTTCTAGAGAGAAAGCAGTTGTGCAAACACATTATCTGTTTTGTAAACACAATCCCAAATACCCCCTTACAACTCAAGAACATATACTGCATAAAATTAAAGGCAAATCGAGTTTTGCAACCATGTTGCGGTTGTACTATTAATTTCATTGGAAAATAATCAATAGACTTGGTAAAATGCTAGAAACACTAAAGTATACGACATCAGGCGTCTAACGTTTTAGACAGCTTCAGATACTTTCAATGCAACAGAAGTTACAAAGCTACAAGTATGATGGTTAAAATTGATTCTCAAACCTTTTTTCATATAGTTCAATCCACAACTCTTCTAATCATAAACCTTTTTTCATATAGTTCGATCCAGCTAGCAACTTCTCATCGTTAACGCTTCTCATCAAATCTAAACCTGAAACAACTAAACTTACTAAACTATTCTACCCAACCACAACATCCTAACTGTTTGAAACTCACGTCTCTAAAACCAAAACGTACAAACACCTAACAGAGAATATATATCCATGACATTACATTCTAAACATTCAAAAACAACAAATCTAAACCTAACAGATCTGGAACAACACATTGCACACAATATACGCTGCTACAACCCTAACTTCTATTATCAAATAAAATCAATACCTAAAATTACGATTGAAAACACATTTTTTACATCCATAACTATTCTAAACACAAATCACTTTATATACAGGGTAATCCAGCTAGCAGCTTCTCATTACATCATTAACGCTTTATATCGATTTTAAACCTCATACAGTTACACTTGCTATAGTTTCCTCCTAACCAAAAGTCCAAAACATTCTAACCGATTTCGAAACTAATGCTTCATATAACCGAAAATTGACAGAGAACTATTTATTTGAAACTAATTAATCATAAACATATATCGCTATACAGATCCAAAAAACACGTTACAATACAAAACACTCAAATAAACACTTATAACCCTAAATGTTATACCTAAATCAATCAATACCTATAAAGTGGATTACATTCAGGCGGACCGATAACAACAGAGAACAAAGTTGACACAGAGGATCATACAGTTACAGTTACAACCTTCTTCTACCTAACCATAACATTCTAACCAAAATTCGAAACTTAAAACAACACACACGTCACTAATCCAAAACTTACTAATACGAGTAACTAACAGAGAACTATTTATCATAAGTTGATCGATTATAAACATTAGTAGTTTCTACACATTCAAAACTATTGAACTATTTATCTAAATAATAACACATTATATAAAATATACACACTTATAACCCTAACTTCTATAAAAATACTGAATCAATACCCATAATTAGGATTGCGTTCAGGTGGAGCCGATAGTCGATCACTCATTGCTAAACCACAAATACATTATTTTCTTCATAACTACATTGAACCTTCTCTATGATACCTTTTCTGCATAGTTAACGCTTCTCATCAATTTCTAATCTCATTCAGTCACAACTTACTACACCTTTCTACCTAAAAAGAACACATTCTCTCACTGATCTCGAAACAATCTAATAACTAACAGATAACTATTTGAATTCACAACTAATTAAACAGATCTAAAACAACACATTACATAAAATATGAAATCAATACCTACAGTTAGGATTATGCTCACCAGATCCGATAAACAAACTTGACACGGAGGATCATACAGTTACGTTTACAACACTTTTCTACCTAACTATAACACTTTAACTGATTTCGAAAGCAAATGCAACACACATGTCTCTAAACCTAATAGGTCTAAAATAATAACACATTACATACAAATTACACACTTAAAACCTAACTTTTATAAATCATACAATCGATACCTATAGCTAGAATTACATTCAGGCAGAACCGATAACTGATAACGACTCAAGGAGAACAAGTCGATATTCATACCTAAACTCAAACACAATATCTCTCTAATATTCAAAACCGACAAATACATTTTTTTCTTCCTAACATCCATAACTACAAGATGAACCTATTTTCACAAATCTGTAACCTCATACAGTTACATTTTTCTACAAAAACCAAAACAACCTCACCGATCTCGAAAGTAACTAATAATTAATAGAGAAAGTATTTAATCGCAGCAAATTTACAGATCTAAAACAACACATTGCATACAAAATACTTAAATCAACACCTATAGCGCCTAACTTCTAAAAACAAACTTGACACGGAGAATCATACAGTTACGTTTACAACACTTTTCTACCAAACTATAACACTCTAACTGATTCCAAAAGCAAAAACAACACACTGTGTCTCTAAATCTAAAATAACTAATAACTAACCGAGAACTATTCCTACACATTCAAAAATATTAAACCTAAACCAAACAGATCTAAAATAATAACACATTTATATCATACAATCGATACCTATAACTAGAATTAGGTTCAGGCAGAACCGATAACCGATAACGACTCAAGGAGAACAAGTCGATTATTCGTTCCTAAACTCAAACAAATTTTTAACATCATACAGTTACATTTTTCTACCGAACCAAAACATCGCCGCAGATCTCGAAACTAACTAATAACTAATAGAATTTATTTAATCACAGCATTAACAAACAAATTGTAGATCTAAACAATACATTGCATACAAAATACTTAAAATACACACTTATAAGTTATAACCTAACTTTTATAAAAATATATATATATAAAATGGATATACCTATAATTAGGATTACGTTCAGGCGGAAGAGATAAGGACTGGTGACAAACATGACAGGGAGGATCAGACGGTTGGATCAAACACATTGCATTCGGTACAGCACTTGAACAGCCTGTGCCTAGAAATATTAACGCTGATGAATTCATATTGCCGTTACTTAACGGCTGGTTAACGGCGACGTCCATTTGAATTGAAAGTGTGTGTGTTTGTGTGTGTGTTTTTGAGAGGGGGGTTTATATATGGGGTGTGTGGTGTGAATGTGATGGGTGTGATAGTTTTTGTTGCTGATGGTGGATGTGGATCCCACGTTTTGGTACTTTTTTTTGTATATGCTTAAAAGATGAGTATTGGTTGTTATATGGTTGATTAGGATTTAAGTTTTTGTTATATGGTTGATTAGACTAGTTAATTCAGGTGACCTACATCGACCTACATATCTATTTTTATTTTTTTGTTTCAATTTTTTTCAACAATAAAATAAAATATTCATTAATAATAATTACTCCTTCCGTCCAACATTAAATATTCATAACAAAAAAGCACAAAGTTTTAGGTGTAATAAATTATTACAATTGATTGTTAACTAAAGCACAAAGTTTTAGGCAATGTTTTCAAACCCGGGTCGACCCGGCCGGGTCAACCGGTCGGACCGGTACCCGGTCAAAAAACGGGTCAAAAAACCCAGGTTTTTAAAACCGGGTCAACTGGTTAGACTCGCCGGGTTTTGAGTGACTCGGGTCAACCCGGGTTTTGAAACCCGGCCGGGTTTGGATTTTTTTTTTTTTTTTNTTTTTTTGGTAATTTAAATTTAAATTTTGACTATTTATTTTTTTTATTTGCCATTATTAAGGTGCTATTTTTGTTTGATATGACTTTCTTATGGTGTATATTCACTCATATTTGTGATTAGTTTTCACTTATTAGATTGAATTCGGGTTCTGATATCCAAAGCGCTTATTTTTTTCTTTAGTTTGAACTTTGAACTACATTTATGAAGGTTTATATGCAGGTTCTTTGCTCTTTTTTCAAAACAGAGTAGTGTTTGGAGTTTGGACATTAAACTTTAAACAATAGAAAATGGATTTTTGGAAATGTGCATAAAACCGGGTCTAACCGGGTTGACCCGGCGGTCGAACCGGTTGACCCGGTGTTGGGAATTATGCTAAGTAAGAATTCTGCTGATGGATTCTGCTGATGGATTCTGCTGAAGATAACTTTCTGCGGAAGAATAGTTTCTGCTTAGTGTGTTTCTACGGATATAGATAAACCGCGTATTTTGTATTTTAGTTAGGATATGCATGAGTTTTATTAGGAGAAGATAATGCATATCTTTGATAGTTTTTAGATTATACGTTTCTTGTGAAACGGTTTAGGGTTAGAGTTCCTTGTCTATAAAAGGAACATCTTATTATATTTTATGTACGAGTTTTGAAAAACAAGTTTTAGCTTTATAAAAGATCTATAGAGGATCAAAGAGTTCTTAGTATTCTGTGTTATTACTTGTGTTTGTTTCCGCTTTAGAATACAAGTATTGGAGACTTTCTATTAGTGTGTTTGTGATTACATAAACATTGCTAACGATCAACGAGTGCTCAAAGATCTATCAAGGTCTTAGTTTCAACAAGTGGTATCAGAGCCTCGGGAGAGTCTCTGTGATACTAAGAACATCACCTTTTTACATACACATTACCAAAACAACCAACCATCATGCCTGGATCTGACAATGAGACAGATGTTACACTCAATCAAAACACCACATCCTTACATCAACTCAATCTCACAAACAGTAATGCAAAATTCCCTTACCTCAAGAAAGAAGAATATGAACTTTGGGCCATGAAGATGCAGAACTGGATCACCAACATTGACTACAATCTTTGGAAGGTGGTCCTTAAAGGTAATAGCCCAAAGAGGACTGGAACAGATCAAGAAGGAAGGATGTACCATCTTGATCCTACAACTGCTGAAGAAATTCTAGCTGTGCAGAGGGAAAGTAAAGTTAGAACTATTCTCCTTCAGGCTATACCAGAGGATCACTTGGGTGACTTTCACTTCATGACTGATGCAAAGGATATCTGGATGGCCATAAAAGCTAGGTTTGGTGGGAATGAGGAGTCCAGAAGGATGAGGAAATCCATGCTCAAGCAGCAGTTTCAAGAGTTTCAGATCACAGAGGAAGAAGGTATCCACAAGGGATATGACAAGTTCCACAAGATCCTGAGTCAACTGAATCAACTGAAAGCCAGGCCAGACAATGAAGATTGCAATGCAAAGTTCCTGAGATCCTTACCTCCATCTTGGTTGCAAGTAAGCATTGCACTCAAAGCTAAGGGTGGACTGGACATGATGTCTTTTGATGATCTATACAACAAGCTTAAGACTCTTGAGCCAGATGTCAGAAGTCCAATTCGTTCATCCACTCCCACTTACTCAGCTTTTGTCAGCTCAACCTCAAATATGATGCCTCATATCTCAAACCCAATTTCCTCAGCATCATCTTCATACACCACCACCAAATCAAATACTCAATCACAGTCCAGCAGTGTATTGGAAGATGTACTTCACTCCTTTGTTGCTGACTATGAAAGCCAGCAACAACTATCCTATGAGGATTTTGAACAGGTTGATCCACTGGATATGGAAGAGATGAACTTGAAGTGGCAGGTGGCAATGCTTTCATTAAACATCAAGAGGTTTGAGAACAAGTCTGGAAGAAAGTTTGGATTCAATGGAAGAGATCCAGCTAGGTTTGACAGAAGGAAGATCAAATGCTACACTTGTGGACAGATGGGTCACTTCTCAAGAGAATGCAAGGATAGGAAGACTACTGATGAAGTTAGGTACTCTACCTATCAGCAGAATCAAGGAGATGTTGGAACTTCCAAAGCTGGACCCTCCAAAGCTTTGGTGACTGTGGATGATCATGTTGACTGGAAGACTCATGAACGAAGTGATGGTGAAGCTGATCAGAGTGGATTACTGGCCAGCTGTGATACAGAGGATCATCATGATCAAGTTGCCCTTATGGGCATCTCTCAGGTACAAAATTGTGTGTTTGGTTGTAGTGTCAAATATAATGAGCTTAAAGAATCTTATGATGAATTGAAACCACAATATAATGAGTGTTATAAAGAACTTGAGGCATATAAAAATGGTTTAAGGACTTTAGAAAAACAAAAAATTTGGTTTCAAAAGAATCAGGCTACTTATGAAGAGAAAATCAGTGTGTTAAAAAGAGATTTAAAATGTGCACAAGATGAGTTGATATACACTAAGAAAGTAAATGCTAAATTAGAATCTGACAACCAAGTACTTAAAGAGGAGCTAGATAAGGAAATAGCTACACACAAAAAATGGTTGATATCAGGTGATAATCTAGCTAGTTGTTTATATAGTTGTCAAGCTGTAAATTCTAATATAGGTTTAGGTTTCAAAAAGTATGTTGGATTAGAAGCTAGGAATGACCTTGGTAGGACCACACCAGCAGGTTTAGCTAATTATGTTAAAGAAGGATCATTACATGCTGTGCCTGGACCTATAAGAGGAGAACACATGCCCATTGACCTTTCCACCACTGTAGACTTTGATGGATCACATCATCTTTATGGCAAAAAGTCAAGTGACTTGCCTGACCCTAATTCTAACACTGCTGACTTTGTCTCTTGTTCTACCAGTGACATGTCTTCTGACCAAGGGTCTACTGCCTATACAAGTTGTGATTCAAGTGACAAGTCAGACCTTCCTAAGACCTCACCCAAGCCTTCACCCAAGTGTCCATACAAGCCTGTTAGAGTTGTTGCTGATGATTTAAAGTCAAAGACAGTTTCCTCTGAAGACTTGTTATTTAATTCTTTGCCAAACAATAATTTTAATTCTATCAAAAACAATTCTGTCAATGTTTGTGGTTTGAATGCTTTTCATGGAACATCTTTCACTATTAATAAATCTTCTTAAAAGAAGAAATGTTTTGTTTGTGGAAGTAAATCTCACTTGATTAAGGATTGTAATTTTTATGAGCAAAGAATGGGTGTATGTGCTAGTCAGAAGAAACCTAGACCAGTGTGGAAACCTGTCCATGATATACCATCTTATGTTCCACAAGCAACTCACACAACCAGCAGATCCAATTATGCTGATAAATCAGCTTCTGCTGATCACTCAGTTCCTGCTGATACACCTATTTCTGCTGATAGACCTTCTCAGCCCAGTAGAAAAAGACAAGTTGCTAGACCATTCTATAGACCTAATAATTCTTCTTACTTTTCGAATGGTTTTTGGCCTAGTTATTATCACCCAATGTATGTGGGGTGGGGGGCACCATGGGATACTGCTGTTAAGCCCTCAGCAGGTTATTCTTGGAATAATATGGGATATCACTATCAAACAAGGTCCAAGAATAATGGTGGATCTTGTACATCTACATGGACTGACTCTTATGATCCACAAGGCAGGCTCAAGTCAGTAATGACTTGAGTCTCCAAAGTGTACTTATATTTTGTATATTTTTTTTGTTGTTGTTGTAGGATCATCCCCTGAAGAGTAAAGAAGTTGGCATAGTTGATAGTGGTTGTTCTAGGAGCATGTCATGAAACAGAGAAAAGGTGATTAATTTTGTACCCATAGAAGGTGGAGGCAATGTGACTTTTGGTGGAGGTGATGGTAAAATCACAAGGAAAGGAACTATTAGAACACCAAAATTAGACTTTGAGAATGTGTACTATGTAAAGGAACTACAACACTTCAATTTGTTCTCAGTATCACAAATTTGTGACACAAAGAACAAAGTCTTCTTCTCTGAGGATGAATGTCTTGTGCTCTCTAAAGACTTCAAAATTCCAGAAGATACATCAATTCTGCTGAGAGTTCCAAGGAACAACAACCTATACACATTCAACATGAATGATGTCCAACCTAAAGGTGATCTAACATGCTTGGTGGCTAAAGCATCCCTGGATGAATCTACAAAATGGCACAGAAGGATGGCTCATGTGAATTTCAAGACCATCAACAAGCTTTCTAAACTTGGTCTAGTTCAAGGACTTCCTTCTAAAGTTTTCACCAATGAGCACAATTGTGTTTCCTGCAACAAAGGGAAGCAACATAGAGCCTCATACAAAGCAATTACAGCTGTGAGCACTATTACAGAACATCTTCAATTGCTCCATATGGATCTCTTTGGTCCAACTCAAGTAAGAAGTATTGATCATAAGTACTTCTGTTTGGTAATCACTGATGATTATAGCAGGTTTTGTTGGGTATTCTTTTTGAAAACTAAAGATGAAACATCTCATATTTTAAAAGAATTTGTTACCCTTGTTGAAAACCAGCTAAATAAAAAGGTTAAAGGTATAAGGTGTGATAATGGGACAGAGTTCAAAAATGATGTTTTAATAGAGATTTGTAACTCTAAAGGGATAAAAAGGGACTATAGTAATCCAAGAACCCCACAACAAAATGGGGTTGCTGAAAGAAACAATAGGACCTTAATAGAGGCTGCAAGATCAATGCTTGTAGACTCTAAGTTACCCACAATGTTCTGGACTGAAGCAGTAAGTA
>LBNU01002553.1:67340-81972 GCA_014162995.1 Artemisia annua
ATTCAAAAAACCAAAAAAAAAGTCGAGAATGGAAGAATTGGTAAGTACCCATTTAATTGTAATATTAGGGTTCCGAATTATTAGTTCAGATATTGCAATTATTTGGTTTCGATTCAATTATTATAAGATATTTTCGATCAGATTTAATTGTGTTTTACAAGAACACTAGAAAAAAATTGGAGGAAATCACTCATGTGCATGATTTTAATAATCGCTCATCTTATTTTTTCATGTATTTGGTTTGGTTTTGATTTTCATACTCCTTTGAAGCTTTAATCATTCATCTACTTTGTTTGCATTTTAGGTTGCAACTGCTCATTTGGAATGATGATTGGGTTTGATGGATGAGATAAGGTAAAGTCTTAATTTTTTTCATATTATTTCTGTAGAATCATTGGCCGATTTTTATTTTGGAACCATGAACGATTTGAGATGAAACTGGTGTTTTTGATTTTTGAATCGTGGTGTGTTTGAGACGAAACTTGTTTTTTGATGTAAAGGTAACTGGTTTGGGTTTGAATCATGAATCGTATGGTGTGGAAGAGATGGAAAGGATTGGATCTGTAAAATCATATAACATAACTGATTTTGAATAAGGAGCGTGTATTGATGATATGTTTAATGGTGTTTCAAAGTTAACAAAAATAGATGTTTGGAGCGTGTATAACAGGCACAAAACTTTGAGTAATTAGGCTTGTGCTTAGAGGTGTTGTACTAAGAAGGAGCATTAATTATTTTTCGACCAATAGGAGCGCAGACACATCAGCGCATTAATTATTTATCGTGCTTAATGGGCTTGTAAATTATTCTGTTTTATTATATAAAATAGATTTCCACCGTTAAAAAAAATGTCGCGTTAGTTAAACACCAATCTCACAAACTACTTTCTTTTTTCTTCTTTTGCTACATAAGAATTATATTTTTTAGCCATTTAGATTTATTTATTTTTTTTATTTATTATTATTATTTTTAATATATCTCAAATTTGTTGCGAAGTTTACTTTTTTACATGAAAAATTACACAATAAAAATTCATACATAAAAACACTCATCTCGCAAGGGAAAAAAAGTAAATTGATAGAAATTATGCGAACTTGGTAATTATTTTGGTATAAAACAATATAATGGCATTTTGTTATAAAATAACATGTGTTGTGATTGTTTTCATATCCTTAACTTTATCTGCACCGTAGCGTGTAGACATTGAAATCTTTATCTTAATCGTTACAAAATAGTCTATAATATTCGTATATTATCACATCCAAATTATATTTTAGTATATTTTCTATCAAACACAGTAAAACGTCATCTGAAAAACATTTTAGGAAAAATAATGTGATTTTCATACAAACAATTGAAAAAAAAATATAATAATAATAATAATAATAATAGTAATAATAATAATAATAATAATAATAATAATAATAATAATAATAATAATAATAATAATAATAATAATAATAATAATAATAATAATAATCTTTAATTCAATTTTCTATATTTAAATGTATGAACAATTATAATAATCTTTAATTCAATTTTCTATATTTAAATGTAAAATTCTAAATCTACATAACCATTTCCAATTAAGTTTACTATTTTAAAAAAATGCCTCTAGACTTTGATTTTGTTAGAAAGAATAAAAGTCATTACAATTATAATATATATTGCTACCGCTACTGAAAGAAAAAATGATGATGTGGACAACTTTTTCAGTCGTTGGATCAAGTCAGTATAAAATCATAGCCACATAAAACAAAATTATATTATTTGCCGTCACATGAATGACCTAATTTGCAGAAGTGATAATATTAAACAAACTTATTCTACAATTAGGGAAATGTATCTTTACTCTTTCAACAAAAAAGAGATAAGATAGCAATTGACATTCAATTTTAAATTTTAAAAGTGCATTCTTTTGGTGCCTGTATTACCTAATGTGTGTGTATATTGCCGCCTAGCTTTACCCTATTTTTGGACTATATATATATATATATATATATATATATATATATGTTGGGTCACTTTCACTATTTACATACAAAATACAACCAAATATTAGTAGCAAAATGGCAAACAATCAGGTGACAATGTGTACATCTTTGCTTTCAGTCATGCTAGATCATTTGGTGTTCTTTTCTCAGTTCTCGAGTGTGTGCTTTACTTTTAAGTTTGGAGTAAAGTAGTAAGTACTGAATAAACCTCATTAAAGTTTATCAATACTAATGAATTTAACAGTTTGTTTTTATTAAGCTAAATCTTATGTCAATACTATATAACACAATTTATATGTTTCCTCATCCTGTTGTAATTCTTTGTGAATGATTTGCTCCTTAAGGGTCTTAGTAGTTACAGATGAGATAAAACTCATCTAACCCGCAGATGCGCATAGAAGATAACTGGTCCATAAGACCATATCCATAATCATTTACAAAATATGTATCAGGTTGTGGTCATCACTTCCGTCGCCTTAATCACAATGACAACTCATGTTACTACCACCTCGATAACCACAATTGATGTCTCGATTATGTCAACTTAACTCATTATGAGAGCGCTCATTGACTCTAATGTTACGTCCATCAAGACTCCGTCTATATCCATTACTAACTCAAACAAAATTTAAGCCCTCATACAAATTCAATATGCCATCGATCCTGAGCGTGAATATCTGATTAATTATGGATTGGTCACAGGATCTTTATTTATGTTTGTTACTTATATCTTTTAACTTTATATATTCAAACTCTTAATAACTAATACAAACGTCATCAAAAAGTAGCATACCCGAGCAACGCACGGGTATTGCACTTGTTGTTGTTGTTGGATTAAATTGATAATTAAACTACACTATACACACAAGATTATAACATCAAAACATAAGTAAAAATCTTATTTAGTAATTATAATATCAAAACATAAGTAAAAATATTATTTAGTAATTTACTATTTAAAGTCCCCACACATGCATAGATACATATACGTATGACAGAAGTGTAAAGGCCTTTTTTTTTCTTTTTTTTTAATACTACATAGTATTTCGTAACCGGGGTTTTCTTATGCTACACTTTTGTTAATTATATAAATTTAATAAATATTCAGTAGACTTACATTTAGTAAAAACGGTTATTATTATTATTATTATTATTATTATTATTATTATTATTATTATTATTATTATTATTATATCAAGTTAATTGTAAAAAACTCGGGCATACGAAAGGTTAAAAACTAGTCTACAAACACGGCATAAACGTGACTAATGGCCAATATTCAAACAAATATTTTAAGATTTAATGGTCATTTTTCAAATAAATGTACGTTTATTAACGGTCAAATTTCAAATATATCAGGTTGAGCTAACGGTCGAATTTCATACATATATAAATGTGGAATATGATAAACGGGACTTCTGCCTCCATCAAATTAGGTTTTTCTTTTTTCTTCTCTTTTATAAATTGTGTCTTTTATTCTCGATTCTCCAATATTTATCAAGTTATCTCATAATTAAACAGATCAATCACAAGTCAAAAAGTGCAAGTTACAAGTGAATCAAATCAAATTCTTTATAACGACATTATGAAACTGAATTTTAATATTCATTTCTCATTCTCTTTTATCCATTTTTGGATAAAATTTAGGCGAAGATCAATGTTCAGTGAACCAAAACAACGACTGTTGTTGTACCGATACTCACAACATTTAGCTACAATGATGCATAGTTTAAGGTATTATCTGATTTTCGATACGCGATTGAATTTTCACTTTGTTCAAAGTATTTGCTCAATAGTAGTTATCAAACCCTAGAAGTCAAACATGTCATAACTCAACAACAAAATTATTATTATTATTATTATTATTATTATTATTTTTTAATCACTAACCACAAAACCAAACACCCCCTAAATATCTTCAAGTATTACATAAAGTTGGTAAAAACTAAAAAGAGCACATTTTTCAAAAAGGGACAGGAAAAAAGGTAAACATAAAATTAAGGAAAAAAGCAGGGGTAGAATATAGCAATATTTCCATGAAATACACAACGGCTAGTGACCTAACGGTCACACTCCAACGGTCGAATAATTCAAAAATAAATAAAATCTCATGAATCAAATAATCTTTTATAATATCCTCCGCTCTTCTTCTACCCCTCTCTCTCTCTCTTTTTTTCAAACCCTAAACCACTCTGCAAATCCACATATCTTTTCTATAAATATATATATTTTTTTTTATATATATAAAAATCCTATCTTTTTATTATTTTAAGTAATACCCTTTTAAGAAGATGATGCAACAAGATATGTGGAATGCTCCTCCAGGGTTTAGAACATCTAAATCCGCTCCGTCGTCTCCTGCTAAGCCGATTGGCGCCGGAGTCATGAGAACTCGCTCTGAGTCGTTTAATTTGAATCGGGCCGAGGCTTTTCATGTCACTCATAAGGTCCCTGTTGGGGATTCTCCTTATGTCAGAGCCAAAAATGTTCAGGTATTTATTTGTTATTTTTAATGGTTTTGATAGACTAGTATTATATTTAAATTGAAATGGGGTCTGTTGATTTTTGAAGATTTTATTAAATTTGTATTGATTTTTTGTGGGGTTTGATTGGTTATGTAGTTGGTGGAGAAGGATCCGGAGAGGGCTATACCGTTGTTTTGGGCTGCTATTAACGCGGGTGATCGGGTTGATAGTGCTTTGAAAGATATGGCTATTGTCATGAAGCAACAGAATCGCGCTGAAGAAGCTATTGAAGCGATTAAGTCGTTGCGAAGAAGATGTTCTGATCAGGCTCAAGAGTCTCTTGATAACATCCTTTTGGATCTCTATAAGGTATTTGAATTGAAACAAGTTTTTGTTTATTTGAACTTTGGATTAAAAGTTGACTTTGATTTGTCAGATTGGATTTTGAATTAATATTTGATTTGATTTGTGATTTATAGAGATGTGGAAGATTGGATGACCAAATTGGACTGTTGAGGCACAAGCTGTTCTTGATCCAACAAGGGATGGCTTTCAATGGGAAGCGAACAAAAACCGCAAGATCCCAAGGGAAGAAATTCCAAGTTTCGGTTGAACAGGAGGCGACTCGACTGCTGGTAAGAACCATGGTTGAATCCAGCATCAAATTAATGTTTTCGATTCAGATATGTTTACTGAAAATGTGTTTTTATTTTTTCAGGGTAATTTGGGCTGGGCGCTTATGCAACAGAACAACTATATCGAAGCAGAAGATGCGTATAGAAGGGCTCTTGCGATAGCACCAGACAACAACAAGATGTGCAATTTGGGCATATGTTTAATGAAACAAGGGAGACTTGGTGAAGCAAAGGACACTCTTCGGCTAGTCAAACCTGCTGTTGTAGATGGGCCACGAGGTGTGGACTCGCATCTCAAGGCATATGAAAGAGCACAACAGATGCTAAGGGATCTCGAATCAGAGATGATGAACAGTGGTGGAGATCGGGTTGAGCAGAGGAAGCTATTTGATGCTTTCTTGGGTTCTTCTGCACTTTGGCAGCCACAGCCTTGTAAAGAGCATTTGTCTGTACCGCCTTCAAACCCTATCAAAAACCACACCCAAGATGGTTTTGCTGATGAGAATGCAAATTCGAATCCAAATACTGCAGCAAATGGAAATGTGTTAATGGGGCAAGTTGCTAAGAAGCCTGTGATGGGTCCTCTTGTGAATTCACTCAATATCGATGCTCGACCGTTTTATGTGTCAAATGTGGTGAAAAGTTCAGTTGGTAATGAAAGTGTTGCTGAGGGACTGAAGAGATCAAGGTCTGGAAATGCAGCTGCTATGGTTAGTGAGAAAGAGACGGAAGTTGGGAATAAGGCGCGAAGGAAGTCGGGTTCACCTGAGAAAAACAGTGACTGGTCTGAGTTTTTGCCTGACAGCAAGGACTTTGAAGATGCTATTATTGCTGCGGTTTTGGGTTCAAGCACTGAACCTGAGAAGATGAAGTTTGCTGAGAAGCTCGAGAAAGGAAAAGTGGGTGAGAGGAAGATCGAAAAGAGGCTCAAAGTGTTTCAAGACATCACCCCGTCCCTAAGTCCAAGAGCTTGATGAGTTTAACATTACTGACTTTTCTTATTTTTAATCTTTAGCTGGTGAAGTTAATTTATTTAATAGGATGGAGATAGACTTGTTCTCCATGGGATTTCTCACATTAAAGGATGGGATTTCGCTCTAATGGTTGCGGGGTTAGTTTCAGTGGTGGTAAAGCAGAATCTTAATTCATATTTGCCTCCACAGTGTAGGCAATAGTCTAAATAAGCATTCAGTTATAGAACAATGCCAATGTATCGAATTTTATTTATTATTAATGCAAATCATCATGAGAGTTTGTGTTTATGTGTATTTTCTTTTCCAATACATCAAGTTTCTGAAGGTGCTTGTTTTTTATTTGAATTTCCTGTTGACTTCATAAAAGTAACTGAGAATGACCACAGTCGCAGCAACAGCAACTCCAACAGCACTTTGCGCCAATAATGCAGCATTCTTTGATGATAACTTGAGACATGATAGTGGTGGCTTGAAACCCAACTCTGAAAGCTTCTTGTGTGATTCCGCATAGTCTTTGAAGAATGCCTCTTCATCCTGCTCACACAAGAAGCCCAAATTATTGTTTATCTTTGCATATAGAACACCTAATGATTGTGACTATCTAAAACATAAAAGCAAGTTAATAGAATTTTACCTTTGCATAAAGTTCAACATAGTAACGAAATTTTGGGTCCTCAACTAAAGCTTTATCAGTAGGAAGTTTCAATAGTCCAGCATCATCTCCTTTCAAAAGCTCCCTGGTTCATCATTCATGCAATCGTCATGTTTATAAAATGACCGAATGGACTAAACAGTGGTCAATTCTAAATAGGATCTTACACAAAGTATGAGTTGTCAAACTTCAGAGGATCTTTGGTCCAAGGTTTTTCTTCAAATCCTGATCTCTCAGGATGTGCCTTCCCCTGCAGTCAGAACAAGCAAGTTTTATCATATTTTTTTAAGAAAAAGAAACTCTGTGAAAATAGATATAGGACTGTGAGAAAACTGACCAATGTGTGACCACCAGAAAGTGCCACTATATCCTTGTCAGAGAGGCCCATCCGGTAGAAGACATCACGAAGATGTGATGAACCTGCAGAAAAGTAGAAGAAACCGTTGATCCAAATACCATGAAATATGTAGGCTTGAACATTTTTACTAGTTTGGAATAAAGAAAGTTTTTTCTTGTGTTACATGAAGACATACTTCATCACGGATTCTAATAATTGTTTGATGTTACAAATATTTGCATCGTTCTTTTCCTTTAAGGAACTATGATACAAAATGTTCATTACATACAAACTGTGAGTGGTTTCACACTTTCACCACTTTGGAGTTGTAAGGGGGTGTTTGGGTTAACTTATATGCTAGAGCTTATTCATTTTGAAAGAGCTCTACAAACATTTGTAAGTGATTTGTATCCATAGGCCCTCAAATAAGCTCCATTTTCTGGGCTTATGGTGTTTTGAAGCTTAAATAAGCCAACTCCCCTTAATAAGCTAATCCAAACATCCACTAAGAATCCGGAAGACCAATGTTCAGATATAAGACTAGGGTAGCCCTTAGTTTGACATGTAGATCAAAGGGATGTTTCACAAGACTGATCTAATTTGATCAGTGGTTTTTTGTACTACCAAGTCCTTGGCATTGGAAATAAGCACGCGACTAGAAGGACAAACGGTGAAATGGGTAAAAGTAATCAGTTACGGTTGGACTGACCTTGCTAGGGTAGCCCTTAGTTTGACATGTAGATCAAAGGGATGTTTCACAAGACTGATCTAATTTGATCACTGGTTTTTTGTACTACCAAGTCCTTGGCATTGGAAATAAGCACGCGACTAGAAGGACAAACGCTGAAATGGGTCAAAGTAATCAGTTACGGTTGGACTGACCTTGCTTGGCATCAGGAAGACGTCCTTCATTAGGCGACTCATTTGAATCCTGGTTGAGAAAAAGATACGAATAAGTAGACAGTAGAGAATTCATAAGAATATGTTCTTTGAACTGTTACTTTATACCTTCCTTCCAGGTACAAAGTCAATAGTCGGACCTCCAGTCACCTCAACTGCAACAACTCCAGCAAGCTGAACATATGATGATTGTTTTGAAAAAGATGTGAGAAAAGGATATTGTCATGATGTTAATGAGAGAGTTTTAAGAGTAAGCATCATTGGTTACTGGTTTTAGTATTAACGATGAACATGTTCTTAACTACATTAACAATGAACATGTTATTCGTATCGTAAGAAACTTGTATGACAAACAAAAATAAAAAGGGGATCGTTGGAAGTTTAACCATGGCATTATATTTAAGAAAATATATATGCAGTCACGACTAAGTGGTGAAAAGTTACTGGACTGCACAATTTCAGCGCACCTAATTGAATTTCCCAAGTTCCCATTTACTAGTCTATTTATAGTTTGTATTTAACAATTACCTGATACAGATCAGCATATGTAATTCTCGGATGTTTGGCCTTCACTTCTTCTGTTGTTTATATAAAGAATAACTTAATTAGAACTCTTATAAAAATACATTGACATGGATGGGATTTATATGCAACTAAAAGTTGGTTACACATTCATATCTACAACAATAATGCATGAAAACTTACCACAGAGATCAATTGCAATTTTCAAACCGTTGTTTGCTGCGTGCCTGTACTCTTGCTCATTCCTGATTGACCCATTTGGGCCTCCTGTCTTTGTTTTAGCATCATAAGTTCCTGCATCGTGCCATCTAGTGCAACAATAAAGTGTAATTTAATGAAATGAGTATCAAAAACATTAAAACAAACACATCCAAATCATTAAATCATCTCTTGTGAAAAATGTCAACTGACTTAATCTAGTTGTGCAGATTCTTTCATAGCTGTCTGTACGATATCTATAAACATACATCATATTATCTCTAAAATTCGAAATTACTAATAATTACTGTAAATTTGTTTCTATTTCTTTATCTTGAACCAGCAAGCTCTCTAATAAAAGGTTTGTTAGCACGAACGAATTGCAACAGCAAAACAGACGCAAGCGCCATAAACTACTTTGAGAACAAGATTTTCGTTACAATCCTATTTTACACCTAAGTTATTACATTTAACTTTGCTTGAAATGAAAGCACATCTAAGTATAAGAGAGAAGCACATTATAATAATCAGCAAATATAGTAGTTACTTTGCTGCAAATTTTGGATATGCTAAAACATTTATAGTAAGTCGATAATTAATCACGTGACACATATAGAGTAACTTTCTAACCAATCGATACGCCATACAAAATACATAAATGAAATAACTATAGACAGATTACCAATCTCCACATGATTACAATTTTCATACTAAGCAGCAAACCCGTAAGGATATACGGAGTATTACTTACGCTAAACGAAGCATGATAGGAGCACAATTTTTGTTGGAGATAAGAGCACGAAGATCTCGACGAGCCTTTTCAATCTCCTTCAAATACTCTGCGTCCACTACAAGACCTTTTCCCGCCATTTAATGATTTAATCAAATAATTTCCTCCTAAAAAAAACAGCTCAAATTTATCAAATTACTCACTAATTCATTATTATTCAAAAATAAAACATAACAAAACAAGTTCTAATCCAACATATATACTTGAATTTGGTTAGAACATTTAGACATGCAATATATAACTGTTTGTACCTTGAAAATAATCGCGATAACAAGCCCCTTTTTTTTTTTTTTTTTTTTTGGGTTTTTTCTGGGGTGGTGGTTTTTTTTATAATTTTGGTTGTGTGTGTTTTAAGAAATGAATAAAAGAAAAAAAAGCAAAGGATTTGAGTTTGAGATGAGAAGAAGAATGTACCTGAATATAAATATGGAGGGAAATTTATCATAAAAAAAAAATATATATATATATTATTATTTTTAGAATATTGTACAAGTTTCTATAAAAGTAGAATTATCTTTTTGAAAGCTTTGTGTAACATCCTTTCTCAAGTATATACTATCAAGTTACCAACTTGCATTAATGCGCCTAGAATTTTCTTGAAATTGCAAGATCATATATTCCTCTTCAAAATACGATTTGATCAGTCGGCATGGAAACTCGAATCTTATCGACTAACCCTTCCTGAAAGACGTAGGTTTGCGAGAATAGCATGGAATTTTGCCCCGTAATGTAAATTAATTTTGAAAATTCTGATTTTTCTTAAATGGACCTAGTTTTAAATTTTTTGTGGCACATGTTAATTTAGTTAGTAGTACTTCGTATTGTTGTAAAAGAAATTGTGAGCTTAGTCACTTATATCCCTTGGTCCGCTTTTAATCAAAAATTATCTCTAAAGTACCCTTATTAACCGGTCAATTAAATGTTTACGGTAAGGTGTATTGTATATATTTCAACAGGACATGCATCAAGCGATTTCAATTATTTGCATGGGCTTAGAAAAGAATATAGTGTTGTTTTTGGGAAAATGTATTTGAGATATGTTGACGTAAATGGGCCAAAGCTATCCCTGCATAGAATCGCGGTCCAAATGGAAGAATATGATTGGAAGGTGGTACTGTAGTACATTTAAAACACTTTTCTTGCTTCTCAATTCACCAAGACCCTCCAAGAATGTACCAGAACAATTCACACGCGGCTTTAATTTAACCGCTATTATTTTAGATAGCTATTATTTTAGATAGAACCTTTAATATATGGACCTAATGAGAGACCTAATGCTTAAATAACTTGTACAGTGTGATGCACTGTACAAGTTATTTAAGCATTAGGTCTCTCATTAGGTCTATATATTAGGTCTATTAATCATTTCCCTTTTAGAACCTTGATAGATGGACCTAATATCGATTAATAATTTCTTTTTTCTATCAATTAATTTTCTCGCTGTTGATACAAAAGTTAGGCGTTTCTTGTTTGGGTTCCTGTTCTCGTATCAATTAGATCTTAATGCTGTTGAGACCTGCGCACTAAGAAAACAACAGACACCGTTAGGCTTATCGAGGGATTGTTTCCCCCGATTATCCTCCGGCGTGAGAGTAAGTAATCGAATTAAGGGTTGTGAAGAGTTTAGGGTTTGTCAATGGTACCTTGGACGAGAGCTATGATGCCCTATTTATACACACGTAACCGATAAGGTTACGTGTTCCTCACTTTTCGGTGTGTCCCGCGTATCGCGGGTATTTGATATACACTCCATAATTAGGAGATGTCCTTATCAGATCTATAAATAATTATTGGGCTTGGGCCTTGTGAGCCCAAACCGTCTAAATGGTAGTCCATTTATTGTTATTTGCGGCCCACATGTGGTGGGCTTAAGTGTTAGTAATGTCTACTAATCGGATTCGTGACCCGAGTCTGGACTATACGTCATCATGTCCCCCCAGTCTAGTGTGCGCAGGGTAAAACCTGCGGATACTAGACTAATAGCCGTATCGAAATAACTCCCAATGCGTACGCGGGAAGGAGTCAAAATTAAACCGCCTAAAAGACACGTATGATGAATCTAGTCCAAAAAAGTGCATTTTAGGTACCTCGGGAAGTGGAGAAGTGTTTGAAGAAATGAATAAGAGACAAGACAAGCAAAGGATTGAGTTTGAGATGAGAAGAAGAATGTACCTGAATATAAATATGGAGGGAAATTTATCATAAAAAATATATATATAATATATATATATATATATATATATATATTATTATTTTTAGAATATTGTACAAGTTTCTATAAAAGTAGAATTATCTTTTTGAAAGCTTTGTGTAACATCCTTTCTCAAGTATATACTATCAAGTTACCAACTTGCATTAATGCGCCTAGAATTTTCTTGAAATTGCAAGATCATATATTCCTCTTCAAAATACGATTTGATCAGTCGGCATGGAAACTCGAATCTTATCGACTAACCCTTCCTGAAAGACGTAGGTTTGCGAGAATAGCATGGAATTTTGCCCCGTAATGTAAATTAATTTTGAAAATTCTGATTTTTCTTAAATGGACCTAGTTTTAAAATTTTTGTGGCACATGTTAATTTAGTTAGTAGTACTTCGTATTATTGTAAAAGAAATTGTGAGCTTAGTCACTTATATCCCTTGGTCCGCTTTTAATCAAAAATTATCTCTAAAGTACCCTTATTAACCGGTCAATTAAATGTTTACGGTAAGGTGTATTGTATATATTTCAACAGGACATGCATCAAGCGATTTCAATTATTTGCATGGGCTTAGAAAAGAATATAGTGTTGTTTTTGGGAAAATGTATTTGAGATATGTTGACGTAAATGGGCCAATGCTATCCCTGCATAGAATTGCGGTCCAAATGGAAGAATATGATTGGAAGGTGGTACTGTAGTACATTTAAAACACTTTTCTTGCTTCTCAATTCACCAAGACCCTCCAAGAATGTACCAGAACAATTCACACGCGGCTTTAATTTAACCGCTATTATTTTAGATATTTTAGTTTTAAAACTAGTGATAATACCCTACGAGTTTTTACATAAAAAGTTTGATAATATCGATTAATAATTTCTTTTTTCTATCAATTAATTTTCTCGCTGTTTATACAAAAGTTAGGCGTTCCTTGTTTGGGTTCCTGTTCTCGTATCAATTAGATCTTAATGCTGTTGAGACATGCGCACTAAAAAAACAACAGACACCGTTAAGCTTATCGAGGGATTGTTTCCCCCGATTATCCTCCGGCGTGAGAGTAAGTAATCGAATTAAGGGTTGTGAAGAGTTTAGGGTTTGTCAATGGTACCTTGGACGAGAGCTATGATGCCCTATTTATACACACGTAACCGATAAGGTTACGTGTTCCTCACTTTTCGGTGTGTCCCGTGTATCGCGGGTATTTGATATAAACTCCATAATTAGGAGATATCCTTATCAAATCTATAAATAATTATTGGGCTTGGGCCTTGTGAGCCCAAACCGTCTAAATGGTAGTCCATTTATTGTTATTTGCGGCCCACACGTGGTGGGCTTAAGTGTTAGTAATGTCTACTAATCGGATTCGTGACCCAAGTGTGGACTATACGTCATCATGTCCCCCCAGTCTAGTGTGCGCAGGGTAAAACCTGCGGATACTAGACTAATAGCCGTATCGAAAGTACTCCCAATGCCTACGCGGGAAGGAGTCAAAATTAAACCGCCTAAAAGACACGTATGATGCATCTAGTCCAAAAAAGTGCATTTTAGGTACCTCGGGAAGTGGAAAGGCTATCCACGTGTCCTGTACCGTTTCATTTCCCAGCCACACGATTCGAGTTAGTGGGGTACACGTGTCGTTCATCTGTGATGGGTGGAATACTATATAACCGCCTTCCACTTTTACTGTGATTATCACAGTAAAACGCGATTCCTCTCCATAAACTTCTAAATCTCCATTGAAACCACTTTCTATATACTAGGTAATTAGCGTGTGCGCCTGTTTTTTACATAGGAAAAAATGGTTCTTCAACTTCATGACTGTACCGCCGAAATGTCCGAGGATGAACTGACGCAGTTCACCTCGGATTATTTTATCCCGTTGGACCTGCACCCCGAGGTGCCAGGTCCAAATGACACCATCGCGGACTTCCCCGTAGGGAAGGTGGGGGTTTATACGCGCTTTTTCGAGTGGGCGAATCAGCGCATACCCATATCCGTNGAGAAAAGAATATGCCATGGGATATTCCCCAAAGGAAGGGTTAAAGTGTAATTGTGGTTAGAGTAAAGGGTTTGGAAGGTTTAGAGGATAACCATGGTTAGGTAAGAAAGGATTAAGTTAGAAAGTTAACCATGGTTGGGTTGAGAGAGGTTAACCAAGGTTGGGTAAGAGAGGTTAGGGTTAGAGATGGAGACTAACCATGGTTGGGTTACAAAGGAATATTCCAAAGGGAATATGCTTTGCTTGGAGAGAAAGGGTTAAGGTATGAAAATATAGGGTAGAATGTGTAAGTGTGTGGAAAGAAGGTTTGTGAGGGGAAGTGATGTGCGTTTTGCCAACCATGTTTTAAAATTTATAGAAACAAGAATTACCGGTTAACTAGGAACACATTCGGGCAAGTATACCCTAGTCAATTGTAGTATAGTAGTGGTAAGTCAAGGTCGTCCCAAGAGACTTGGTTGCACTCAAGTGTTGTTTGTATGTTTAAGCAAGTAACAAGTTGGTGGTTATGATTGTCACGGGTCACACCACAAGAAAAGCAATATGAGAACATTCATACAAAGAGCATACATGTTTGGGCAAATGATTACATGGATATTAGGATGTTTACTTTGGAAAACATATTACCAAAGGTAATCCTTTCGGCCAAAATAACCAATAATAATTTAGTGTTTTATAAATCAAATATGCATAAGCCTCAATCAAATGGTCATGTCATGAGCCTTATACCTAAACCAACACAAACAAAGAGTTCTTTCGACACATAACTTTGATGTCATTAATTTGTTAAGTACCATTTACTTGAAAGATGATGGAAACACATATTCAAAAGATGTCTTTCGACCGATAATCCAAATTAAACCTTTACATGTTATGTTTATTAAATTTCTTATACGATCGTCACAAAGTATAAGATCAAAACCATTCGTCGACTAATGAATTGAAATCAACCACTATTGAGAATTCTT
>LBNU01002553.1:82514-92608 GCA_014162995.1 Artemisia annua
CCAAGACGTTCAAGCACGTTACCATAAAGGAGGTTGACCAGTTTTCTTGAGCCTAACATTGATGGAACAATCATCCCAACAAACAACAACACACACCAATCAACCAATAATTAATAGTTAGGTTTCATTAGATCTAAGCAAACACTAGAGAATTTAGCTACACATGTTAATTAAAAGACAAGCAAAAGAGATAGTCAACCAACACATAGACATATTGGTTGAATTAAAGTGAAGACTTATCTTTAATTAAGCATGAGGGTTCCAAGGGTTGATGATATGTGCTATTTTACACATACTTTTGACCTTAGTTTAAGTGTTATATAGACCAAAAACTAACGTTAAACGCCAAAGATATCTTGTTTTTGTGTTTGTGATCGTGCAGGAAAGGATATTGCATAAATTGCATGAAAATCAACCTAAAAGCCTAAAACGAGCACGAGATGTGGAAAAGTGTCACAAAGCCGAGTCAAAGATGAAATCCACTCAAGGAAAGCCCGTGATGACGAGTTTATTTCTTAAAAAGCTCAAGAAGATGAACGATACGCTTAATCAAACCAGAAAGATATTCATGAGAAGAAACTTTCCAAAATTGAGCAAGTGAACGTTTTTACACCTTTGAAGACTTGAAATAAACGTCAACACAATGCCTCGAAGTTACATGAGTTTACATTTAGTAGTTTAAACGTTTTTTGGTTTTGTAATAGAAGTTTGATGATGATTTCATAACTTGTAAAAGTCTAGGGGGGCAAAGCGTACACGTAAGCAAACTTGTAACCCCCTAGCTTGATATATCTCTTGGATAGCTTCATTTGTAAGCATTAGATTAGATTAGACTAGGATTAGGAGTAGAGGTAAGGTAGGTGTAGTTTAGCTTATTTTCATGTCTTAGTGTAATTTTTTTTATTAATGCAAACTTATTTCATGTCTTATCTTTAGCTTATTTTCGCGTTCTTAAATCTTTTCTTTAATCTTTTGAGCTTATTTACATGTTCTCTTAATCTTTTCAAAAAGCTTTTATAAGTTCACCACCTTTGCATGTTATTTTTGGATCGAATGATTTAAGAAAAATATGGTTAAGGTTTGTTTTGTGTTTCATTAGCTTATTTACAAGCTTATTTAATCTCTTAAACTAGTTTTCTACAAGTTTTACAAGACTTGATTTCATTTTCTTTTCTTTAAATCTTTCCAGCATGTTTTCTATAATTTTAGCGAGTATGAATCTAGGGTTTAGCGAGTATGTAACCTTCTTAGCGAGTATGTTCTTAATCTAGAGAGTATGGAATGTAAGTTTCAGCGAGTATGGGCATTTTTCAATATCTAGCGAGTATGAAACCTTGTTAGCGAGTATCAAACAATTATCTAGCGAGTATCAGTAGGTATCTAGCGAGTATGGAGTTTAATGTTTAGCGAGTATGGTTTACTTTCCATCTTAGCGAGTATGGAAAATAGGTTAGCGAGTTTAGGACTTGTCTATAGCGAGTATGGCATTGATTTTATAGCGAGTATGAACAAAGAAAAGAACCTAGCGAGTATGGTTTTGAGAAATTTGCGAGTATGAGCTTCATTTCGTGTCAACTTTTATTTCTTTCATTTCTAAGTCGAGTTAGACTTTTGTTACACCTCATCGTTTATCGAGTGAGGTTTTCATTTTATTTAATCTAAACGTTATGCTGTCAAATTTTCTTTAAAAATATTTTTAGTGTCGTTCTCTTATTTAAGTCTCATGTCTTTACGTTTTTAGTCTTAAACTTTATTTACGTTAATTGTTTTCAAATCTTTTACATTTTCTTTATCGCTTTACGTTTTTAATATGAGTCGCGAGTCGCTTTGCAAACACATTGTCTTTTAAATTCATTTACCGCTTTCATTTCTTTTTGCACTTTAGTTACCGCTTTCTTTAATCGCTTTATTACATGCAGCTTTACTTGTTTTCTTATTTCATGTCACTTTACCGCTTTTCATTTACTTAAACTGCATTTTAATTTGTCGTTATAGTATAAAAAAAACCAAAACATCTTTTAAACCTATTCACCACACATAGCTCACGGTCTTGAGTGACGAGATCAGTTCAACCTTCGTTGGGACTACGATTCGAGTTTACGAGCTTCACCGCTTATTCTGCTCTCATCAGTTGAAAACCCTAAAAAGTACAGAAAATTCGTCTTTAGGGTTTGCCCTAAAAGTTCTCCACAAAGTTCCACCCTAATGAATGAAAATTAGAAAACTATATATAGATTTTACACTATGACGGCGTCAGGTTATAAGGGCTGACGCCGTCAGCTCGCCGCCATTAGGTTTCTCGGATGGCCTAGATCCACTTCTGACGCCGTCACCTTATAAACCCTTCTGGGCCGTCACTCTTTAACTTTACTCCTGACGGCCTATATTTCCTAACACCTGACGGCGTCAGGTGTTAAATCCCAATTTTTCTCTGGCCCGTCATTTGAAAATTGGATTCAACTCTTTTGTCAAGACTTTCTGACGGCGTCACCTTGTGACTTCTGACGCCGTCAGGTTGTAAATCTTCATCTTTTGAGACTTTGTCGTTTTCTTCACTTTTATGCTCCAAAAACGTCCGAATATGCATGTTTTCCAGAATTCCTCTCAAAAGTACCTAAAATGACAAAAGGAACGATTTAGGGAAATATTTGATCACATTTATACGAATTAGGGCTTAAATAACCCCCTAAAAGCGTAACACTTTTCGTCTTATCAAATACCCTTACACTTGAGATTTGTTTGTCCTCAAGCAAATGAGCTTTTATTCCAATCAAAATATGAGTTAGGGGTCATTTAACACGAATATAAAAGTAATTACAACAAATAGTTATTAGACCCTAATCATAACAAGCACGGAAATCATACAGTAGCACCTCACAAATAGTGTTTGGATTCTCACATCTCTCAAATGTCATAAAGTTTATATCTCATAAATGGAAACGGAAGATAATACTCACTACCTGTCATAGCAAATAGATTACCATAGGCTTGGGAGAGGATCAATTACTCCTCCACTAGGCGTAAGCACCTAAGATAAACTATCAAAGAGGGCTTTATAAAGGGTTGTAACGTAAGGTGTAGGGATATGATAGCACGGTTTGGTTGGAATAAAGGGTATTTTAGTGGTGGCAAGCTAATTATCATGATCAAATACATGCACTCTACATCGTTGCTTAAGTCAAGACTCGACTCAATCTTAGTCTAAAAATGAAATAACAAAAACTAAAAAGGAACATAAAAGAAAACGGGATGGTAGTCCGTATGTTTTTCTTCTTTCTTTTTTTTTCATATTTTTTTTTCTTAATTTTTCGATTTTTTTTTTCATACACTCTTGCCCTACCATCCAAAATAATACATCATAGAGGAGTTGCATTCCCCTTACACTTGAATCTTTACATAACTTTACAATCACTATTTTAATGACTCGAATTAAGATAATCGAAAAACTTGGAGTACTTTTTAAAATATTTAGCACGTATGGGGGTAATAATGTCGTTCTTCCCCATTACTTCATTACACTAGTACTTTACCAATGAGTCCCAATCGTCCCAAAANNNTTTCTGAACCTAATATTCCCGATTTTTCCTCAGAAGAGATCGATGTTCTTTCAGAAATTGATGAAACTTCAACTGAATCAGATAACCCAGTTCTTGAAACTTTCAAAACAACTTTCACCAATCCCCTATTTGATTTCGAACCAGATTTTACTATGATTTCAAATAATCCGTTCTTCGATATTCAGATTAAGGATAGTGACGAGTCTGTTACTGAACCTGAGGTTACGAATGTTCATCATATGGTTAATTCTCTTCACGATGAGTTTTTAACTCCAGTCGATCCGACTCCATCAAGAATTGTAGAAGTTTCTGAGCCTACTAAGTTGTCATCTCCGAATGATCCTTCATCTTTTACCGTGGGTGATGCTTCATTATCGTTCTTTTCAGAAGATAAAATTTTTAAACCCGGTTTATTACCTTGTAAGGACTCTTATGGGCTCCAGCCCGACATCCTTGCTTCTTTCGTTAATACTGAAGAATTTGTTGATGAGACTTTGAAGAAGGATGATTATAAGACTAAGGAGAAAGTTATGCTTACTATGGAGGATCTCTTTGAATTTGACCTCGAAATCGTTGTTATGATCTTTCTTCCTTATCTAACCTATGCTGTTGTTTCTCCCATCCGTCATTCCCCCGGGAGTGAGGATGTTGTTTTTGATCCCGGAATCGTCACTTTTCAAGCCGTGTGTTTTATTTGCTCCCCCAAGGACAAGTAAATTCGGGGCGAGTCTAAGCTATACGACTCGTTACTAAACAAGCGCTTCGTGGGAGGCACCCCATGCTTATCCTTTTTATTTTATTATCTAATAAGTAACGTGAGGATGGCGACCTCTTCGAATCTTGTGTTTGCTTGGTTGTTTATGTTTGTGCAGGATTTCCCCAATTCATGATGACTCTTGTGCTCGTTGGATCGTCTCATCTCCACTCGAGTCCCATGTATTGCTGATTGCTTGGAAATCTTATATCCAAAATCTTATCGACTAATGGTATCTTTGGCATACTTAATAAACGGCCTTAGATTTATTGTTAGGATTACCCTTACCTTGAAAACATTGAGGACAATGTTTATCATTAGTCTGGGGGGGTGAATCTTCGATTTGATTGCCCTAGCACTTTCACCATTGTCGTTTACTTACGCAACCTCGTTTTTCCTAAAAAATCCACAAAAATTGAAAAATTTTGAAAAATTCCAAAGAAAAAATGAGAAAAAATTAAAAATTATGCAAAAATAGAATAAAAGTTTTGACACCGCGTTTGACTTTCCTACTAGGTAAGAGTAAGAATAAAAATTTTGACTTGATCCGGGCGTGTTGAGCCCTAGCTTGTTCTCTTAACCAAAGATGATCATAAAAGCTTTTGCTAGTTTTGTACACAAGGAGCTACTCTTTTGTCGGCTCCCGTACTTAACTTTATATATGCATGGCTTAAAATTATCGGCTAAGCATTCGCGGATCTCATTATTTGAGATTTTAAATTTGCGGAGAACGTGAAATGATAGAGTTTCTTTAGAAGTTAGATGTTAAGCATAGAGTAGTTGGATCTCTTTAAAGCTCATCGAAGGTACTCATGTCTTTTTGTTCCCACAAAATTGCTTCACCCCATATCTGTACAAAATAATTAAAGATGTTAGGTTTAGCCGATGAGTAGTTCTTTATCTTCTTAAGAGAATCTTTGCTTGGGAAATTGGGTACACATCATGGATACACCCCGTTATATCGAGTTGTATTGTATTGTATGTCGTTGAATAAGCATAGTACGCATGTGGTTTCGGAGCTACCCAAAAGCCCGTTGTTATGTATGAGCTAAGGTGCTTTAAGACTTCGGATTGAGATCGGGCCTTGGATCCTAGATTCCAACCCTAGCAGTTGGCGGTAGGTCTTGGACTGAAACCGTGAAGGTTTGGAGTTGAGAAGTTACTAAGGCAAGAAAAAGAAAGAAAAAAAAAGAAAAAAGTATCAAGAAAAGAAAAAGAAAAGAAAGAATAAGGACGTATGTTGAAGATTTATGGATCATGAGTTCTAGTGTTAAGACTAAAGTTGGTCGCGCGTGAGGTGCATGTTACGATCCTAGATCGGACGCATGAGGTGCACGTGAAATGTACTCGCCAACTTATGTCTATTTTTTTATGTATTCCAAAGTCTTTGTATGTATCCAATATCCTTGATGTGGACCACATTTCTCAAGCAAACCTTCTTAAGGGAAGATCGATAACTACTTAGCGTATGAATTTGGTATCTTTATCGGACTAAAAAATATGAAACGAGATGCTTATGAAGAAATTCATTTCTCTCACAAAAATAAAATAATGAGATACAAAAATAGGAAAATGGGGGCAAGCGGTACACGAGTAACTTCCATGGGTAGCGTTGGCATCTAACTTGTAATTAAACAATGATCCGTTTTAACGCTTAGTTTGGGAGCTTGTGAAAAATCAGGGACGATGAATTTTATCCAATCGGTCACTTTTCTATGAATCGTGTTCTTACTCTATGACCCTTAATCGTTATTGAAAGATAATGAAAGTCAAGCACACCGTCATAAGCTAAAGTAGTATAATATAAGTAGCATATGGAATAAAATTGAAAACCGGGGCGTTTTAGGGAATAAATGATTTTGTATCTCCTTTGAACGTTTTGCTACTTTTCAAAGTTAGTAAAGAGAGGTGTGAAATTATTTATCTTTAAAGCGTGACGTGGTTACATTGCGTGAGGACACGCAATACCTTAGTCTGGGGGATTTTGATATGTGCTATTTTACACATACTTTTGACCTTAGTTTAAGTGTTATATAGACCAAAAACTAACGTTAAACGCCAAAGATATCTTGTTTTTGTGTTTGTGATCGTGCAGGAAAGGATATTGCATAAATTGCATGAAAATCAACCTAAAAGCCTAAAACGATCACGAGATGTGGAAAAGTGTCACAAAGCCGAGTCAAAGATGAAATCCACTCAAGGAAAGCCCGTGATGACGAGTTTATTTCTTAAAAAGCTCAAGAAGATGAACGATACGCTTAATCAAACCAGAAAGATATTCATGAGAAGAAGCTTTCCAAAATTGAGCAAGTGAACGTTTTTACATCTTTGAAGACTTGAAATAAACGTCAACACAATGCCTCGAAGTTACATGAGTTTACATTTAGTAGTTTAAACGTTTTTTGGTTTTGTAATAGAAGTTTGATGATGATTTCATAACTTGTAAAAGTCTAGGGGGGTAAAGCGTACACGTAAGCAAACTTGTAACCCCCTAGCTTGATATATCTCTTGGATAGCTTCATTTGTAAGCATTAGATTAGATTAGACTAGGATTAGGAGTAGAGGTAAGGTAGGTGTAGTTTAGCTTATTTTCATGTCTTAGTGTAATTTTTTTTATTAATGCAAACTTATTTCATGTCTTATATTCTTCTCATATTTTTCTAGTAGGGCGTTATAGTAGGGGGCTCGTTCTAACACATCAATAACTGGACGTTCAAGGTGGAGTTCCTTGAATTCTTCGTCGAGGTCTTGTGTGGGGGGTGTTTCAACTATGTTATCGACCGATTTGACGTTGGATGCCTTACTTTCATGGTCTTTTTAAGGGATTTGGGTTTGTTTGAAACACGTGCCCATGGCGTTGACCGAATAGTATTGCGGGCAAGAACTAGGGGACGAAACCGAAGAAATGGAGTTAACGTTTAGTTTCGGGTTCTTGACCATGTCGCTCGGGAGGGCTCCCATTTCTCGATCATTGAGAATCTTCAACAAAGAATTGATTTTATCAGTCATCTCGCTTTGCTTTTGTTTGAACTCGGATTCAAACTTGGATATACGAGCTTCTTGAGATGCCATAAATTTCGACATCAACCCTTCAAAGTTGTTGGTACTACCATAGTTGTTGGAAGGATTGTTGCTCAAGGTACGGTTTAAGGAATTACCGTTGGGTTGAAACCGGTTAGGTGGGTTGGAAGAATTGTTTTGGGGTGCGTTTTGATTTGACTTCCACCTAAGGTTGGGGTGATTTTTCCGTGAGGGGTTATATGAATCTCCATAAGGGTTTGGCTCGGGTTTGAAAGTGTACCACTTATCTCCCGCTCCGTCAGTACGCGTGGATGCGTAGTCCGCAAAAGCTTGTTCGGGGAGTTCCATGCAATCACGAGTGTCGTGGGGACCACTACATAATTCGCATGAATAAGTGATTTTGTTCACTTGGCTTGAAGGTTTAGGAGCTTCGTAGGATTTCATGAGAAACTTGACTTGGTCCTCAAGTTCTATGATCCTACGGTTGGAAGTGCTTGAATTATTCGAAGGCAAAGATATTGCCTTGACCGTTTTATTCAAATCACGGGGATAGATATCAAATTTATTTAAAATACATTCTTTATTTTCTAAGAACAAGACCCATGTATAATTTGAATAATTATCTACAATTATCAAAGTGTAGAAGTTTCCTCCGTAGCTTTGGATTGGAGATGGACCATACAAATCCAAGTGAATCAACTCTAAAACCCTATTAGTTGACACTTCATTTTTATTTCTATTATTTGCTTGACCTTGACTCCCTAGACATGTATCACAAAAATGTCTTTCAAAACTCAACTTTGGTAAATTCCGTACTAGCTCGTTGGAAGCTAGGTTTTGAACTAACCTCATATTGGCGTGACCTAACCTCCTATGCCAAAGCGTTGAGTTATCCACCACGGAAGTAAGACATATGTGTTGCTTAGAATTATCTCCTAACTTGCATGTATACAAGTTATTTCTCCTAATACCTTTAGCTAACACAACACCATTTTTACTAATAGTACACTTCTTTTTGGTAAATTTAACCTCACAGTCATCATCACTTAATTGACTCACACTAATCAAATTAAAGCTTAGACCCCTAACATGCTCAACATTGGAGATTTCTATGGAGTCATGAAGGACGTTACCTTTGCCGACGATTTTGCCGTTAAGTTTGCTTCCAAAAATGACTTGATTGCCGTCATACTCCATGTATGAAGTGAACAATCTTCTATTCCCGGTCATGTGTTTAGTGCAACCACTATCCACTATCCACTCATCCGGTTGTAGATCACTTTTGAGATATCTCATATTGTTGTATGAGTAAGTCAATCTTGCAATCTTTGACTTGCGAGTTCCCTTGATGAGTTATGATAAGTGAGTGCCAAATTTCCTTCGCGGTTTTGCACACGTGCACTCTTTCGAACTCCCTTCGAGGTAGAGCGTTGTATATCATCATCTTGGCTTCTTGATTTTTGACGAGCTTCTTCATTTCATCTTCTTTAAGCTTTGAGTATGGCATTTCGATCATTAACTTATTTTCTGGATCAACCATTGTGAAGACAAAATCTCCATTTTGGATGACCTCCCATAAGTCAAGATCCTTGGACCTAACATAGGTCTCAAACCGGGTTTTCCAAAAACAAAACCCATTTGTTTCTAGCAAAGGTGGTCTTTGCATAGAGCACCCCTCCGCGTAGTTCTCTTGAGCAATGGATCTATACTCAACTTTACCAAAAATCGTAGTTAGGATTTTAGATTTTTGGAAAAGAAGTTTTTGACTTAAAACGACTTCTCGGGAAGGTTTTAACGCTCAAAAACTTGAGTATTCCGCTCTGATACCAATTGTAGAACCGTAGAGGGGGGTGAATACGGTTTCTTCGGCTTTTTAGATGTTTAAAAAAAATTAAGCCAAGAGAACACCAAGTGGTTGTACAATAATCCAACAACCACTAAGGGTATGTGAGGGGAGTGTGTGTAATTTGAAAATAACGGTGTGTGTTGGAAAGTGAAAGGAATATTGTGCGGGAGTTTGTGTGAGAGGGACAAGAAGTACAAAAGGGTGATGTGTGTAAGGAATATATAAGGGAATATGTAAGAGTGTGTATGAGTGTATGGGGAAGAGGTAATAGTGGTTTAGGGTTTGAGAAAGGTGGTTTTGGGTTTGATGGTTTTGTAGGAAATGGTTTTGTAAGAAGTGGTTTTGGTTTAAGTGGTAATTTGTTGAAAAAAAAATAATTAAGAAAATATTAAGAAAGAAATAAAGAGAAGATTAGTAAATAATCTAATTGTCATTAAGAAGAAAGAAATTTTACAATTAAGATTATAGGTTGAGAAAAATCATAAGTTACTTATATACCCAAGTAACAATACGTCGGGAATCCATAGTTTCATATCTCGTGACTTTTCACGACTCGACGTTCTCAACTAACACCTTGATGCAAACAAGTCAAGTGCTTTGCCGATATGTAAAGCATAACCCAAGTGGGAAAGGATGCATTTACGCAAAGTGACCTTGGACTTAGTTTGACCAATAAGGGAGTAAACCCGTTACGTGATTAGAGAAGACGTAAGCACGGGATATGAGCATATGGATGCTTTCACGTGTTGTTACGTGAAATATATAAGCTCCCTAAGTTTAGAAAGGCCTTGGCTAGAGGCATGTGTTAGAAATCTTGAGTTGGCGTTTTCCCAAAGTGGGTGCTTTAAAAATAGGATCTCTCTAATCTCAAAACTCGTTTCGAGTGTTCTCAATTAAGCACATAACATATTCATAC